>JARFJB010002052.1:770000-852500 GCA_036346205.1 Vesta saturnalis
GAAACGCCAATTATAATTATTAATCACCTATTTTCACATACATTTTTGAAATCTTACTAAATATTTTTATATGATCAATGGATTTTACATCAGTTTATATAAATAAATACTTCCTTTCGTTTTAATGATGTATGTAAATTCTGTATGCATGTAAAAATAAGTAAAACAGTGCCACTGCCTTACGTTTTTAACTGGATGTTTTCTAGGCCGTCCTAAATATGCCTTACTCTATTATGATCCCTTTTTGGCGCAGGTATTTGAATTTAAAACGGATATAACGTAGAGCGGTTCTTGTTAGTTCACCGCCCGCGGCCAGAAAAACTATATGCACACTTACCTTTTGACCCAAATGCAATGTGTTAAAACGACCAAGATATATCACCTCACGAGCAGCATTAATTAAACGTTAATCCCTTTTTGAAATGTTTATTTTACCAACTACATTAAAAATGTTTTATTCAAGATCTAGTTTAACTTAGATAAAGATTAACAAGTACCCCATAATTTATGAACTATATACAATGTAAATTTTGCTTATATGGACACCAACATGAATTTTTGAAGGTCTTACATATTTACAAAGTAAAATTATATCGTGAATGAATAAGAAGGATAATAAATTATCATCTAGCTTAGTATTGCTTTATTATTGTAAACAAATCGACTTAAAAGTGCTAGGCATTTTCTTCGCAACAATATTTGTAAGCGAAATTATATTTTTACTCGTGTGTAAAAATGTAATTAAATGTAAATTCTATAACGTTGTTAATCCAAAATTAAATACATTGTGGGTACGTTTCAACTTCAATGAAGCTAAAGAAAACTGTTATCTACGCAATGACTGTAAAACCGCAACATTTTTAACTGAAGTAATTGTTCCACTATGGTCACAGAAATATGAATGCAAAAAAATGTAAATATTTATTCATAGCGGAAGTAGTGAAATTGTCTGTTTTATTTTCACATCTTATGAAGACAGACTGGTATTTGTTCATTTCAAGTAGAGTGGACTTATTAAGCTGTTTATTTGTAAATTTCTAAATAAAAAAAAATAGCAAACATATAAAATTACACCTACCTTCTATAAAATAATTTAACAAATTTAGAAGTAATAACCGCAATCGTGTAAACCGCAATTCATATTTATAATCCTAATAAAAAGTAAAAAACAATAAAGAGGCCAATTAACAGTAACGTGATAAATAATTTTTATCTTATTTGTGGATTAAAATAAAGGCAGCAATCCCTTTAGGAGATAATTAAATGATTTAGAACACTATTTTGAATCATTTTTTTAACGCTTGGAACTTTTTTCACCAGTGTGGAATAACGGTCAGTAACATACACCAATTTTAAAAACATGTCTAAAATTCTCACATATTAATCATTAATCACTGATTCTATAGTTTCGTGGAGCTTAAATTCTCAGGCGCACAAATTCTTCTCACTCGTCCACCATTCAGTCATTGCAAAGCAAACTCTTGGATTTGGATGGTTAAGTATAGAGCGACTGTTATGAGCAAGTTTAATTTTTGAACGATACGAGAAGTTGTACGGGGCACGTCAGAAAAGAAACCATTTCCGAGGAAGTTAGCTAATTTAACCAAAAGAAATGTTACATAACCTTTCATTTTTTTAATAATTTCGATGAAAAGTCAAACACTACGATATGGTGTTGTAATGACGATCTTTTTCTTATGGAGGGATGGTTCGATGTAGATATCTATTATTGTAAATCATTAATGTATATACATAAAAGTGTAATTTAGCCCAAAACAGTTTATTCCATATTTTTCCTTTTTAATATATTCGGTGAAAAGCCAAACAAAAATACATCAATAACAATTATGATATATGCTTCAAACCATCAATTCATATGGAAAAATCGTCCTTACTCGACAATATCGTAATGTTTGACTTTTCACGGTATTTACTAAAGATTCAACCATATATATATATATATATATATATATATATATATATATATATATATATATATAAAGTTTAGGGAAGTAACGACCGTAGTTATTATAAAAATATGGTATCATATGGTATATTAATAATATGAATAATGATCTTTATATATATATATATATATATATATATATATATAATATTATAAAACTAAAATAATAAATCATATCTTCTAAGAATTTTAGTTTATAACGCAGTAGGTATATGTCAATTTTTATAATTTTGAAAGACTTCAATAACTGTCTTCTTTTTAAGTAGTGTTTTTAAATTGTAATCAACTGTTCTGTACAATAATGTTAGTTAATTTATAATTTCGCATTATTTTAGTAACGTCAGTTACTTTATGATGTTAAAGTTTATTATTTACTTATTTATTTAAAATTTATAAAATATAATGATTTTCAAATTCATGACATAAATTAACAGGAGTCATTTGTCATTGAAATAAGATGGGTCATTCTATACATAAATTATATCATCACTATTCGAGATATCACCTATAAATAGTGGTACTAAATATTGAGTATATTTATGTGTTTCTAAAATTTCAGTAAAACTGAACTTAGAAATTCAGGAGTGATTGCTCGCATGAAAGATAAATGGGATTTTCAATTTCCTTAATTATACGGGAAAATTTACTCAGCCCTACTTATTTCATACAAACTTTTTCCGAGATAATCACCCTTAAAAAGGTGGTGACTTAAAATCTGAGTTTTTAAAATATTTGTTTCTAAATATTTCAGTAAAACATAGTAACTTGAAATTTGTAATTTTCGTGCAGTCGCAAAGGACTAACCACGGGTATTTTTTCAATATTCCTGTTACATTATACGGGGTGAAATTAGCAACCCTTACTTTATTTCATATCAAAACTTTTTTTCGAGATTAAGTTTTGTTAAATAAAATTATAACTTAAAATCCTTGTTATTTAAAAAATAATTTATTCTTAAATTTTTTTCCCAAAACCAATAGCTGCAGAGACAAAAATAAACAACATAATTTATAATTTTTTTATTAAATTGAGTGGAAAACAGTAAAGATGTAAAATGTAATACGATTCATAATAAATGCTGGAAATGACCACCTCTAGCCAAAATACATGAATGTAGCCTACGTGTCATGGATTGCCGTACAGGTTCAAAGATTTGAGGTGTATTTCTTATGGTGTCACACGCTATTTGAATACGATTCTTCAAATCGTTGATATCAACTATGGGTGTCGTGTAGACTAATGATTTAAGGTAACCCCATAAACAGAAATCACAAGGATTTAACTCTGGAGATCGAGGAGGCCAATGTTGGGGCCCTCCTCGACCAATCCAACGGTTGGGATATGTTGCATCTAAATGTTGCCTAGCAGTCCGACTGAAGTGTACTGGAGCACCATCGTGCATCAACCACATATTTGGTCTGATATTGAGTGCGATGTCTTCAAGTAGTTCAGGGAGATCATTTTCGAGAAAACTGGTGTAAGAAATTCCATTTAATGGCTGAGGCAGAAAATGTGGCCCAATTAAGTTATCCCCTACAATACCAATCCATACGTTCACTGAAAAAACATTTTGAAAATGGTGCTCTATAATCTATGATAGATACTTTTGAAAAATGTGCCTCGTCCGTAAACAATACATTATTTAAAAATTGAGGAATTTGTCGCATTTCGTGTGTTAACCATTCACAAAATCTAACTCGTTGAGGAAAATCTCTAGGTAAAAGAGCTTGAACCCGTTGGATGTGGTAAGGATATAACTGCTGCTCTTTTAAAACTCGCCACACAGATGAATGGCTGATATTTAGGGTGTTGGCAATTTTTCTAGTACTTGTTTCTGGGTGTACACCAATTTCATCTAAAATTGCTTGTTCTACCATTACATTTCTAACTGTCCGGAAACGACCAGTGTTGGTTGAATTTCTTTTTAACATTCCAGTTTCGGATAAGCGGTTGTGAATACGTGCAAATACGGAATGATGAGGCGTAATTCGTTGCGGATATTTTTCAGCATAAAGACGTCTAGCTTGTCGAGAATTACCATTTGCCATACCATACACAAAATGCGTGTCGGCCATTTCAACGTTTGTATACATGTTATAAAATAAACAATACACAGATAACGCAAAAATAACAACCTATCAACAACAGTGTTTGACATCAGCCTACTACAATTTGAATAAACATTAAGTAAACAAGATAAATGAATTGTCGAAGTGACAGCAGCCTACTATTCTAAAACTTTGTAATTAAAAACAATGTAGAGCTGGTCACTTCCAGCATTTATTAAGAATCGTATTACATTTTACATCTTTAATGTTTTCCACTCAATTTAATAAAAAAATTATAAATAATGGTGTTTATTTTTATCTCTTCAGCTATTGGTTTTGGGAAAATAATTTAAGAATAAAAAATTTTTTAAATAACAAAGATTTTAAGTTATAATATTATTTCATAAAACTTCATCTCGAAAAAAAGTTTTGATATGAAATAAAGTAAGGGTTGCTAATTTCACCTCCGTATAATGTAACAGGAATATTGAAAAAATACCTGTGATTAGTCCTTTGCGACTGCACGAAAATGACAGAATTTCAAGTTTCTAGCTTTACTGAAATTTTAGAAACAAAATAAAAACTCAATTTTAATCACCACCTTTTACGGGTGATATCTCGGAAAGGGGTGGGCTGAGTAAATTTTGTTATAGGAAAGACCCATCTTACTTTCATGCGAGCAATCACCTCCTGAATTTTGTCGCATGAATTTAGAAACACCCTGTATATATATATATATATATATATATATATATATATATATATATATATATATATATATATATACATATACACTACGTTCATTTTAAAACTTACCCCCACCCCATATAATTCAAAAACAACAAAACATTCAATAATTTCCTGGAAACGTCAATTTTTGTTTTAGGGGAGAACATTTTTAACAGTCAAGTGTAAGAATAAGTTTGATTTTGTACAACATTCAAACTACGTAAAACAAATAATTTTTTTCAATGTCAACGTTTATTAAATACGTAAATACCTAGTGGTTTTTGGGCCATAACTTTTTCAAATCTCAGCCAATTTTCAAAAGGTATACACTGGTGTGTTTATAATGAAAGGGGCTTTCAAATGAACAAGTGGGGTAGTTGCATTTGAGATTTTAAAATTGGGGTTGCTAGGGATTACAGGGTTGAACATATCCAAGACCCCCCTTGACTGTCAAAAATGTTCCCCCCTAAAACAAAAATTGACGTGTCCCGGCGATTATTCAATGTTTTGTTGTTTTTGAATTACAGGGGATGTAAAGTTTCAAAACGAACACAGTATATATATATATATATATATATATATATATATATATATATATATATATATATTGCATAGCCAAAAGGATAATGAAGATTACTTACGTGAAAATAAGCCGATTTAACTAAACTTGTCTTAGTTCAAAAGTTGATAATAACGAAGATACAGGGCGTCAAAGTTGAAAAAATAAATCACATTTTCTTTCATATCTTTCGACTGCTTTGAGCTAATTTTATAAAATTTCTGATTGGGGTTTTCTTGGGATGGGAACTTCAAATTTATCATCGATTTCGGTGTATTTCCTAGAGGACGCTACAAGCGACCATTAGGACATGTTTAAACCGCTACAACTTTTTTATGCTACACTGTAGGCCCTTTTAGTATGGAATAGTAGTTTTCCCTACCTTTTCTGCTTAAAAAAAGGTATACCTTCTTGATATCGTTAATAGCACCAATTTCCGAGAAAAACGCATCTAAAGCTCATGGTGCATGCAAATTATCCAAAAGTATAATAATAATTCATAATAATAATAAGAATAATTCATGAAGCCTACTTATTGAAAGATAAAGAAGAATGGAGTTTTTCAAGAACAATAATTATTGAAGAAAAAACAAAAACAATAATTAACAATATGAAGGACAAAGTTAAACAATTAAATTGCATTATCATCAACCAAAAGCTAAATAAAAATTAAAAAATAAAATTATGTTATGTAAATTTAGTTTTAACAAGTGCAATTGATGGACTTTTCTGGAAGGTATTTAATTTGCTAATTCAACAAATCTTTAAAATTTACACCATTTTCCTACATTCTTTTTAAAAAACTACATTGTACTCTGGACAATACTTCAGGACTATTGTTCAATAAGTTGGCTTTATCAATTATTCTGGCCAACAATTCTTCTTGCGTATTAACTGGGGATGAATAAACTTTTGATTTCAAGGCACTCCACAAAAAAAAAATCGCAAGGTGTCCAGTCCGGTGATCGAGCCGGCCAGTTCACAGGTGCGTCTCCTCCTCTTCCAATCCAGCGCTCTGGATATACTTCATTTAAAGGTAAAATGAAGAGGTGCGCCATAGTGCATAAACCAAAGGTCACGACGAAGGAGTAAGGGTAAATCTTCCAATAAAATAGGTAAATTTTGTATTAAAAGTACTTGAAATTGATGCTGATAATGAGATACTCTCGTTTCATAAGGGTTTTCAACAGCATAAACATGTTCATTATGAACATTGAAAATACCGCATCTAGTAAAAGTAGCTTCGCCCGTGAGCAAAACTTTTTACTAAAATTTGGATTTTCGATTCTTCTATGAATATTGAAGTTTTTGGATTTATTTCAACAGCGTTCAAAATTTCTACTTCTATTTCCACCGTCCTTATGGTTCGTCTGCCTCCAGAATTTACACGGCTTGGTTGAAACTTGCCATTTTCGCGGAGACGGCTTTCTATATTAGCAAAAGTGTGTCGATTTGGAGTTCTACGGAAAGGATATTTTTTCTATAAATTCGTACACTTCTTCGACCGTTGCAATAGCAAAGTCCATAGACTAAAAGCAAATCCACCATTTCAGAATTAGTGAAACTGTAAACCATAATTATGGACCTTTATCAACGGAAAAGCGACGTTTGATAAATAAATTCAACTGCCGATATGGTAACTAAAAAGCAAAGGTGACTAAATTTGCTTACCTAAGTAAAAGCGCTTGCGCAAATTTGCAATGAATTAGAAAATTTTTTTTTCTGGCTAAACCGTTCGTCTTATCCAAATTTTTCACGAGAGAAAAAAGATTCAAAATTAATTGAAATTAATTAAAACTAATTGTTATTGCGGAAAAAAATAGGAAAGGCAAATAAGTTATTTTGATACTTTTGGATAATTTGCATGCATCATGAGCTTTAGATGCTTTTTTCTCGGAAATCGGCGCTCTTAGCGATATCAAGAAGGTATACCTATTTTAAGCAGAAAAGGTAGGGAAAACTATTATTCCATACCAAAAAGAACCTACAGTGTAGCACAAAAAAGTTGTATCGGTTTAAACATGTCCTAATGGTCGCTTGTAGCGCCCTCTAGGAAATATACCGAATTCGATGATAAATTTGAATTTCTCATTCCAAGAAATTTTATAAAATTAGCTCAAAGCAGTCGAAAGATATGAAAGACAATGTGATTTATTTTTTCAACTTTGACACCCTGTATCTTCGCTATTATTAACTTTTGGACTAAGGCAAAAGTCGGCTTATTATTACGTAAGTAATCTTCCTTATACTTTTGGCTATGCAATTTAGGGACACCCTATATATATATATATATATATATATATATATATATATACATACTACAGGGTGATGCATTAAGGATGGCGTATTAGACGAATGGAAAACTACTGACATTAGAATTATGAAAATTTGCACTTCTCAATTTTCCGTGATCTTTCATTTAAAAATATTTTCAATTTGGCACTTACTTTTTTATTTTAAATGGAATGTTATATTTTTTCTTGTAGATTTGGATTGCTAATTAAATTTAATGTACATTTTATTAAACAACCCGTAATACCTAACTTTTATAGTTTTTAATTAAAATGAGTATTTTTGAAAAAAAATGAATTTGCCGCCTGATGTTTAAAATTATGTATTTACAAATCGAGTAAGGTCTAAGCTACGCAATTTTACCAGTTTATAATACTGACACTTACTGTTTCCGAATATATCAATAAATATGCGTAATTATGTTCAGTTCGCTCAAAACTTTATTCACATTATTTAAGTTTCAAACGTTCAAAACTTTATTTCTTCAGATAGGACATCTTGTATGTAAATAGATATTTTGATACAGAACTTAATTCTGCTTCGATTTACATAAACATTCCCCACATCTATATGTGTTGGTTTTTGTGCTATTAATCATTTTGGAAAATTTGTTACAAATTTTAGTATTTCATCACAATCGAGTAGCCTTTGTTAACAAAAGTTCCTTAATTGTCGTCAACGACTGTCAGTGGCGAATTAATTATCAGAAATATTGTCCCGTGTTTTCGTATTTTGTTGTGCTAAATAATAATAATTTAAATAGTAATTGTAAATAGCGTTATTTGTGTTGTTTACGCTTACTTGAAGATTGCGTGTCAGTAAAGAAACGGAATTAAGTCGTGAAAATTTTCGTGCGATGATTTATTACGATTTTCGACGGGGATTATCAACATAATAATCGATCAACTTACTTCCACATTTGGTGATGAAGCTTCATCCTTTGTCACTGTGAAACGCTGGTATAACGATTTTAATCGTGGCCGCCTTTCGCTAACTGACGAAATTCGCGAAGGTCGTCCAAATCTCAGAACGACGTTCGCGTCGATTGATACACATAAATGCTCAAGAAATAAAATGGCGGTGCTTCAAACGGTGTATATAAGATTGCAACAGGTGATGAATAATGGATATATGCATACGAGCTGAAACGTAAACAGAAGTTGATTGTGTGGGTGTTTCAAGGTGAACCAAATCTAACAAAAGATGTTCGCGCTCGAAGTACATCGAAACAAATGGTCGCCTGTTTCTTCGGAAAAACTGGTCATGTGGCAACCGTGCCTTTAGAGGAATGTAGAACGGTCAATTCTGAATGGTACACAACCATTTGTTTGCCGGAAGTCTTCGGTGAAATGCGGAAAACAAACAAGCGCCATTGGATCGTTCTTCATCGTCAATGCGAGTTCTCCCACCTCTCGTCTAACAACCGATTATTTGAACACTAAAAAAATCGAATTAATGAGTCATCCGCCGTACAATCCTGATTTGCCACCCAATGACTTCTTCTTGTTCCCAAATGTGAAGTATAAATTGCGTGGACAACGATTTTCCTCGGCGGAAGAAGCCGTTGATGCGTTCAAAAACCATGTTAGGCTCAAAATATAAATAGAGATCCTCGTACCAATTAATTTGCAGCGTAAATATATAGGACTCTTCGTTTTAACAATCCTACGTACAAAATTCAAGAAATGAAACCAACAGTTTTTAACAGAGAGCCAGTTTAAATCTTGCATGAAATCGTTGATATGGTCAAATTTACGTAGACCATAGATAAATTTGCAGCATGTATTTTGTAAATGTTGAAGCCTGTTTCTTTTTATGAGTTTAAAAATGGGTAACAACCAGTTAAACAATATATATATATATATATATATATATATATATATATATATATATATATATATATATATATATATATATATATATATATATATATATATATATATAAATGGTAAAAATTAATTATTGACTTATTTGTAAATAATAATCGAAGATTTACATGGGCCCTTTTGATCACATGACTCACATGGTCACTAAAATTTAGTTTACGATCTAGAACTAAACCTAAACTTTTAATTTTCTCCATAAAAGGTAAGGAAACACCGTTTAAAATCATTTTCATGTTTTCAGTTAATAATGAATATTTAGTTTTGGCACGAAACGATAACATTACCGTTTTATTATTATTTAAAGTTAACTGGTGTTTATCACTAAAATTTACTACGGCGTCAAGATCGCGATTCATTTTATTGGAAGCACTAGAATAGTCATATAGATGGAAATTTAGTATTAATTGAGAGTCATCAGCATACGCATGAAGTTCACATGATTTCACCGATTTACGCAAATCAGATACATACACTAAAAATAATGTAGGTGCTAAAATTGACCCCTGTGGGACTGCGGATGGAACCATTATTGTAGAAGATATGTCACTTCCGATACAGACACTTTGTGATATGTTGCTTAGAAAAGAACGAAATAGTTTCCCTGCTATGTCATCTAAAGCATATTATCGTAACTTGGCACATAACAATTTATGATTAACGACGTCAAACGCCTTCGAATAGTCGAGCGAAATTAGAATTGCTGCATTGCCACGATCAATTGAATGAACTATATTATCAGTTATATTGGTGAGAGGTGTAGTTGTACTGATCATAGATAACCTACAAATTGAATATGGATAATCTTTTCTTGTTGATAGTTGGTAACACACTTATAGGGCGTAAATCCGAAAAATGTTCTGGATAGCTGATTTAGGTAATTTTAGATTTAATTGACTTCCAACGAGTGGGAAAAATCCATCATCTATGCAACAGTTTACAATATGGGGAATTTAAGTGGAATTTAGATTTGGAATTGAAAGTATTTTGAGCATAGGAGTTAAATATTTCTTGATCAACGTCATCGAATTTAAAATTTGATGCAAAATGTTTATTAATTTTACGTCAATTCTGAGCGACGGAATATCTAAATTTTTTTGTTACTGAATATGTAACAATTTTAAAGATTTTCAACAAGCTATGTTTTATTATGTGAATGTTCAAGAAATGAGCTTTTTTCAGCTTGTCAAACAAAAATTCGCAACTCTTTATAGTATTTCCAATTTGCATCAGACCTATTTGCTTTAAATTTTGAGCAGGCAATATTTTTTCTTTAATAATTTTCCTTAAATTCACGGTAAGCCACGGACAATGTGGGTTTGCGCGTACGTATTCTCCGGAGAGGGGCATGTGTATCTAATACAAGCAACAGATTTTTGTTAAAAAAGTCGATTTTACTACGGCTTCAAGATCGGTTTTTACGTCTATGTTTTTGATATAATAAATTTTATGCCACACAATACACGATGGTTAAATTTCTCCTCGATCAATATGCGTGAGGTTTCTGCAGTTGAAAAATCTTTGATTCAAACTGCACTTTCTAATGGCTAAGGTGCAATAGATCACTATATGGTCACTTATAAAATGAGCATATTCGGTACCGCAATGTGCAATTATTATTAGATTTAAAATGATCTATGTCGAGATCACCAAGCACAAAAATTGTATCACATAGAGGCATTAAAAGTGCTATTAAATAAACTAATTCGGCGCAACCACTCAAATTTGATTTAGGTTTGTACATGACGCTTTTACAAAGTCTCACCGTGAAAACGTTGACAGTAATTAGAAGATATCCAAAATCATCCACTGTAGTTAAGTTATTACAAGTAATGAGCTCACTTTTATAATTAATCTTTATGTAGCAAGCTAAACTACCTCCTTCAGAAAACCCGAAGCAAAGATTTTGGCTAACGACTCTGTCAAATTACCAAAAATGAGAAGGAAACGCACAATTAGAAGTGAAAACAATAATATTGATGTATTAGCTTATTTTGAAGTCAATCCGAATTCATCTACCCATGAAGTCGAGCACGAGTATATATATCTCATACTCTATCCTAAAAGGTTTGTTGAAGTACATAGATCACAATCACATCATAGTCATTTTTGAAATTGTGAAAATCCTCACGCTATTCGAGAAAGAGGATTTCAAATTAAATTTACTTTTAACGTATTCGCTCTTCTCATGAACAACCAAGTGCGTTTTTTGTGTATAATGACCATTCGAATTCGCAACACTATTTAGAAATTTACGAAATGTTATTAGTAATTTTGTAGATCGTGGGGCGAAACAGTCCATTACGTTGGCCTCCAAGATCGCCCGATCTTACCCCAGCTGATTTTTATCTGTGGGGAAAAATTAAAACTCAAGTTTATTCTACACCAGTGCATACATAACCAGATTTTTTAAATCGTTTGAATATAGCTTTTCAAGAGATTCCTCTTGCTGAAATAAGACGTGCTACCACTACATCATGTTAAACAGAATTCATTATTGTTTGGCCGTGATCGGACATCATTTTGAACAATGGCTAATAAAAATATTTGTTTCTTTTTTGTAATTGACAACTGTTTATGTAATACAAGTTATGTTATTATTCGTTTATTTATCAAAGCCAATTTGACTGATGAAACACTAGCATTTGTAACAAATTTTCAAAAATAATTAATAGCACAAAAACAACAGAGATAGGTAGAGGGAATGCTTATGCAAATCGAAGCAGAATTAAATTCTGTATGAAAATATCTATTCACATACAGGATATTCTATTTGAAGAAATAAAGTTTTGAGCGTATGAAATTTACATCCTGTGGAATACAATTTTGAGCGAACTGGGCATAATTACGCATATTTATTGATATATTCGGAAAGAGTAGTGTCTGTATTATAAACTGGTAAAATTGCGTAGCTTAGACTTTACTCGGTTTGTAAATGCATAATTTTAAATATCAGGCGGCAAATTCAAAATTTTTTCAAAAATACTCATTTTAATCAAAAACTATAAAAGTTAGGTCTTAGGGATGTTTAATAAAATGCACTTTAAATTTAATTAGCAATCCAAATCTACAAGAAAAAATATAGCATTCCATTTAAAATAAGAAAGTAAGTGACTACTATCAGTATAACAGAAAGTGCGAAATGTTTGAAAATATTTTTAAAATAAAGATCATCATGGAAAATTGAGAAATGCAAATTTTCATACTTCTAATGCGAGTAGTTTTCCATATTCGTCCGATAGGCCATCATTAATTAACAACCCTGTATATACAGGCTGTTTTCGAGAAGTTTTTCATGTTCTGCAAATGTCACTGACTTAAAAACTTGTATACGGGGATGATCGATTAATTCCTGCTCAATGAAAATACTTCCAAGATGCGGCACTTCCTGTTATTCCGGAAGTGACCTTCAACTTCATTATTGAATGGGAACCTATACTTTTTATTGCGTTTTCAGATTCCTAGAGCCTTTACCTAAGTTCAGCCGTTTTTGAAATATTGAGACTTTTTTTAAATGTTCGAGTTTGCATATTCCTTTTCAAAAATCGACAACTTCGTCATTTTTAAATATTTTGGAATCAAATTCGGGGATTTTGAAAACGAAGGTTAGATCTTTCTTTTGGTGTAATCAGAACTGGATAACAGTTAATCTAGCCGCCAATATTTTAAAATACCGAGTAAAATACGTTTAGGAAAGTTCAAATACTCTTTAACTCAATTTTTTCAAATGAAATGCATACGTGGTTAGCACCGATTTGATAGCCTATTCTGCGATTTTGTTTTTGTATTTTAACCAATGAAAGTAATCAAAAATGTACCAAGTGACATATGAATTATATTCTCAAGTACAATGGTTATTAACGTTAATAGTGACATAAGGTAAGGTAAATTTTAAAATGAACCATAAATTTCTTATAACGGATTTCAGGAAGGTTTGATTACAATTAGCCTACATTCCATTTGCTACTTGTATGTCTTAACAATGGCGTGCCTGCTGTTATGTTGACAGATAGATGTGAATGAAAAAAATGATATGCTATTACACTTTTTTGATTCCAACGAATGGAAGAAAAATGGCGCGGCACACATTTACACCTATGAATCAAACATTTTCTTCATAACATAAATAGTTCAAAACTGTTTAATGAACGTAAATAAAGATAAATTTTAAAACGGCAAATTCCCGAACAAAATGCTATTATACCAGCGTACGTTTAAATCGCCCCAAATAAAACATTTGTAAAATAAGTACATGGGTCAGTAAAAAACAATGTTTACAAGGGTTATTATTTGTTGTGCCCCAATGGAATAAGGTTAAATTGGTTGTCTTTGGATATTTATAAAACTAGTAAGTGAAACCGAGAAAAAGATGGTGAACAAAAATCAGTTTGTGTACCAAAACGAGAGAAACCATCAGTCCTGTGATACCATGTACAAGGAAGCTATTCCAATGGTTATTGGGAACTTGTTTAGTACATTGATTAAAGTAATGGACGTAAAAAACAAAAATTCATCGTAAAAAGAACATCTATAATAATTAGATGGAATTATTTACAAGAAAAGAAGTGGATAACTGAGACTAAATAATTTGAACACCGAAATGTTAGGTTCATGACCTAGCAACAGCTTTTATTCTAACAAAACCGATAATAAAAGTTTTGAATGAATAACTATCACAAAAATGGAAATTTCGAAAGACATTTCAAATAGACATCTCAAAAATTACTTAAATTTGAATTAACTTAATGAGAATACTATAAATCACGCACTGTGAAATTGTTTTATTTTATACTGAGTGAAAGTTAAATGTTTTGATTACTTAATCTGTGTATATTATGTTAAGCTTAAAGAAATTTACTTTGTTACGGTTTACTGTTATCAAAGACTGGATTGGGGAATATTTAAAAAATAGAGTTTATAGAAAAGTTAATGCAACATTAACGAAATCTTGAGCAACAATATGAACACGAATTATAAATTTCAAAAGTGAAGGTCTAAACGAAATGTCAGCAACGAAAAAACTCTCGAAAAAACTGATTATGATATGTGATTATATAAATTTCTAAAAGTCAAGTAAAACCGACTAAAACTGAAGCACTGCATGTTGATATATTATTTCTATAATAAAAATTATAATTATTCAAACATTACAAAAACCTTAAATTAATTTATTTCATAAATTAATTATTTTTAGTAATATTGATATTTATACATCCTACAACAAAAACTCATAAACTGTAATTTTATTACCAATAATAATCATAAGTAAATTGTAAATTATTATACTATATATATATATATATATATATATATATATATATATATATATATATATATATATATATATATATATATATATATATACACACACAACACAGGGTGTCCCAACAATTTTGGGGTGGAAGTTTATGCCTATAGTGTTGATTAAAAAAAGAATCTTATAACAGATTATTGTAGTCAACAACGAGGATCTTGTAAAAATATTTTGCATTTACATGATGGCCGATTTTCGAGCACTACACTACACTTATATTTTTTAATGGAACACCCTATATATTTTTATATATTTGAATTCTCTGTCAAATGCTCAGCCAAAGCATGGGTCTACGACTAACGGTTCCTAAGTTATTGACATTTTTATTTAAAGGAATTAGTCAATTAAGTAGACTCATGTTCCGCCATCTTGAAAGATATCGGAGTGAAATGTGTCTAGTTTTAATTTCTACATTCATATTACAGACTTTTTCTCGGCATATACAGGGTGGTCCATTTTGCTCAATGTTATATTTCAATTTTTTTTAATGGAACGCCCTGTGTTTTATTACAGATTTGAATAGCATTTTTTACGAGCTTTCAATAGATACTCACTTTGTACTATCTATTCCTGTGTTTTTGAATTATTTAGTGATAAAGTTGAAAATTGCAAAATTTTTTTACTTACCTTCCAGGTTTAGATGGTTATGCAATTGACTTGTTTTTCACTGTCGCTAAATCGACTTATTAGCTTATTTTATAAAGTTTGTCCCCACCGCATTACCATAATCGAGCACGTCGGTTTTTAGAAAATTGGCGCGAAGATCACTGGATAGGTCGCGGTGGTCCCATTGCTTGACCAGCGAGATCAC
Source organism: Vesta saturnalis (assembly GCA_036346205.1). NCBI lineage: Eukaryota > Metazoa > Arthropoda > Insecta > Coleoptera > Lampyridae > Vesta > Vesta saturnalis. The sequence goes on from JARFJB010002052.1 coordinate 785,603, forward strand.
CTGATCTCACTCCCCTAGGCTTTTTCTGTGGGGATATGTGAAACAGGAGGTGTATAGGAATTTGTCTACTACACCGGCCAATATGAAACTTCGAATTAGTGAAGCTTTTCGAAGAAGCACCATTCAAAACGTCAAAGCAACCTTTACTAGGCGATTGACACTGCATTTCAGCAAATGGAAAAATTTGTGATTCGTTTTGTTATTTAATTCCATTTTAAAGTTAATAGTTATGCTGTTCTACGAGTAAATAATTATTAAGCGTTGCTCTGTTATAGTCCAAAATGTGGTATTATGTCAAAAAACCTATAGCTTCACAGTTTTATTGCAATTAGCATTGTTTCATTTTTGTTTTTCTGTGAATTATGACATTGTCTTAATTTTTTTATAGGTCCTATTCAAATTAAAAAAAAAAGTAACAAAATTTTATAATTTACAACTTTATCACTACATAATCCAAATAAACTTAGAAATAGGTAGTAAAGGTGAGTATCTATTGAAAGCTCGTAAAAAATGCTATTCAAATCTGTGACAAAATACAGGGTGTGCGATTTAAAAAGTATGAGAAAAATAACATTCAGCAAAATGGACCACTCTGTATATGCAGAGAAAAAGTCTACAATCTGAATATCGAAGCTCAACTAGACACATTGGAAAAACAGATACCAAAATTTCACCCGGATATCTTTCAAGATATCGGAACAGGAGCCTATTTAATTCACTAATTATGTTACATAGAAATGTCAATAACTTAGTAACCGTTAGTCGTAGACTAATAGTACCCTATATCATTTTGTTCAGCATTTAACAGAGAATTCAAATATATAAAAATATATAGGGTATTCGATTAAAAAAATATAAGTTTAGTGCAGTGATCTAAAATGGGCCATCTTGTATACACAAAAATATTTATATAAGATGCTCCTGGTTATTGACTACAATAATCTGTTATAAGATTTTTTTTAAATCAGCAGTATAGGCGTAATCTTCCGCCCTGTATTGAGACACCCTGTATATGTGTGTGTGTATGTGTGTGTGTGTATATATATATATATATATATATATATATATATATATATATATATATATATATATATATATATATATACAGCGTGTTCAGCGAGGAATGGGACAGTGCAATATCTCGAGAGCGGATGAAGATTTTTAAATTATGAAATTATTTTTGTAAATATCTTCCAAGGGCGCACATTTGTTGGCACAAAGATTTGAATCAACGCCCATCACCGCCAGGTGGCGCTATCTCACTTCAATTTTTTAAATGCAATGCCCTATTTTTTATTTCATTTTTGGATTCTATGACATATTTGTGATGACTTTTATTAAGACTATCTTTTGTAGTTTCTGAGAAAAAAAATAATTTTTGGAATTTTATTAATTGGAAGCATACAAATTAAATTAAATGTTCAAATGTTTCTCCATCATTTTCTACACACGTTTGATAACGCCTAATTAATGTAACACTAGTTGTCGCTCTTTTTGTCATCTATCATTCCGCACCATACATTTATGTTCCATCTCACTTGGAAATTGGTTGCTCTTACCCAATGAGGATTTTCTGACGACCAGTAATGGGAATTGTGGCGATTAACGATTCCATTGTTTGAAAAATTACTTTCATCAGATCACACGATACGACCTAGAAAATTAGGGTCTTGCGCATAATGTTCCATAAAAACTCCGGTGATAAAATTAAGTCTGCGATCTTGATCTCCTGCATGCAGTCCATGTACCAAATGAATTTTAAATGGTTTGTATTTATTAGATTTTAATATTTTATGGACAGAACCAACTGATACGGCACACTCTTCAGAAATAGATCTCACAGACACATGAGGATTATAAGCTACACATGCTAATACACCGACGGTGTGTGCTTCATCTGTTGCTGTCTTTGTGTGATTCTCGCACTTACGGTGAGGAAAATGACCGGTTCCCCACAAAATATTTGCTACACGAACAAATGTATTTTTTCCGGGATGGCGTCGATCGGGAAACCTGGCAGCATACAATACTTGTGCAGCCCTTGCATTTTTTCTACATTCACCATAAATTATTACCATATCAAAATATTCTTCGTTAGAAAACGTAAACATAATTATGGAATTTGAAGATGCACAGACGATTTTCAAAACTGAAACTGTAAACTGACACAAACTTGACAGACACTTCATTACGCGTTTGTTTTCATGGAATGATAAATGTTTCATATGATTCTTAATCAACGACTGTGAGAAGTTGGTCCCCCTTACAATTTAAGAGTACAGCGTATCGCATTATTTCGGCGTTATCTGCATTATTTTTGTGGAAGAACAATCTTTTATCTTTCATTTGGTATAAAATTTGCTATTTTGTCTGTATCACTCAAATGTTATGAGCACTTCCTGAAATTACGTTTTTGTTCTAAAATTCCAAGGATTATTTTTTTTCAGAAACTACAAACGATAGGTTGGTAGGAGTCTTAATAAAAGTCATCACAAATATGCGCCCTTGGAAGATATTTACAAAAATAGAGATATTGCACTGCTGAACACGCTGTATATATATATATATATATATATATATATATATATATATATATATATATATATATACATATATGTATACAGGGGAACGTAGAAAAAAGTGCGATGCATAGTGCCACGCGATAGAGGACACTAAAATAAGAAAAACAGTTCCTATGAAGTTAGTTCCACAACGCCTTCGTTTAAAAAGATATAGGGTGTTGAAGTTTAATTATTTTTTTGTTTTTTTTTTATCTTTTTACAATGATGTAATAAGCGGACGTAATTTTGTATACAGGGGCTTTTTAGGGGAATATTTCAAAGATGCCGTCAATCCTTAGAAAGAAGAATGGAAAAATGTATTCAAGTACAAGGACAACAATTTGAACATCTTCTAAAAATTTTATGTTTTTTTTTAATCACTGCCCTTCATTGTTGCTATTAAAATTTAATTGTTGGAGTGTTATGTCATTGTTTTTGCAAATAAGTTACTTTGGCGCTTTTGGATAATTTGCATGCATCGGATGCATTTTTCTCGTAAACCGTTGGTCTTAGCGACTTCAATAAGGTATACCTTTCTGAAGCAGAAAAGATGGGAAAACAAATATATATTAAAATGACATACACTGTAAGGCAAAAAAAGTTAGGACCGATTCAAAACAAGATGGAAACCGGTATGTGGCGCCCTCTATCAGTAATAAAAGAACTAAGGTCATATTTGAATTCTGCGTGATAAAAAGCCGCTGTATACAAAATTTCGTCCGCTTATTACATCATTATAAGAAGATATTAAGAAAAAAACAAAAAAAATAATTAAACTTCAACACACTATATCTTTTAAACGAAGGCGTTGCGGACCTAAGTTCATAGGAACTTTTTTTCTTATTTTAGTGTCCTCTACCGCGTGACACTATGCATGGCACTTTTTTCTATCTCACCCTGTATATATAGGGTATCCGGAAAATACTGAATCAACGCTTAATGGGAAACTCCTTAGCTATAATTGGGCCGATATAGGTCCACTTGCCTATGTCAAAAGTTGATAATAACAGAGATACAGGGTGTTAAAGTTCGATTTTTTTTCTTTTTTTAATCTAACTTTTGACAAGTGCCATCAAACTTGGCATTCGGGTTTTTTTTTTAGGATGAGAAATTTGTTAACCATTCTATCGCGTCATCTGCAGGGTGTAGCGTTAGTGTTTTGTATTCCAAGTTTTTTGTACGACCCTGTATACAACTTTTGACCCAAGGAATTAATTGTCTAGTCTTTTCTACATAAAAAAGGCATACTTCGTAAAAGGCGCTCCGGGCAGTCGTTTTCCAGTAAAATAGGTTTTAAATTTTAGCTGCAGAAGCTTCGGTAAACGAATAATAAAATCATTAACTTTGTTTCAATAAATTAAATTAAATACTTAAATTAAGTAATTACTATATTCAACAGACGTGCGAAACGTCCTCCATTTTGCTGAATACACATATTAACAGATCTTAAAAGGTGTAACTGAACACGGTCGAAAGTTAAGTTAAGTTAAGGATTATTGTTAAAATTATTTGCTGCATTTAAAATTTTCCTTAACAAATCGTCTCGATCGTTCACTGTAGTTTTATACACATCTGTTTTAAAAACACACCACAAAAAGAAGTCGTACATGTTCAGTTCCGGAGAGCAAGGTGCAAATGTATTCAACTGGCGCATCGTTGTCCCTTACAATCCACTTGTTTGGATATTGGTTGTGTAAATGTTGTCGAACAGCAACTGTAAAGTGAGGAGGCGCACCGTCATGCATGTACCACACGTCTCGACGGAGCAAAAGAGGAGTATTTTCTAAAAGGGGCGGCAACGTATCCTGCAGAAAGCGTAGATAATTGTCTCCATTTAGTCGCTCTGGAATTTCTACAGGACCAATGAGATACCGGTCAATAATACCAGCCCAGACGTTAATTCTGAATTCGTGTTGATAGTGTGCAACTTTGCATGAGGATTTTCAAGTGCATAAACATGCTCGTTATGCAGATTGGTAACACCGGACCTTGAGAAACAGGCTTGATCTGTAAACTAAATTTTTCGAGTAAAATTTGGATCTTGAATTCGTGTATTCTGAATTATCTGGCAAAACGCGAGCCTCTTTTGGAAGGTCAGTTGGGAGAAGTTCTGAACCTTTTGAAAGTGACATGGATGCAATAACTGTTCTTTTATAACATTATGGATGATTTGTTTTTAGGAATACCCAACTCCCCGATTTAGCCGTCGCGAGCTGGTGCTTGCGTCTTACTCAATCCTGTCCAAAATTTCTTCTTCTGCTTCAATAGTTCGTGTCGTACGTTGACGACCCCGCCTTTCAAATGTTCTTTTAAAGCTACCGGTTTCGCGAAAACAACGTTCAATTTTTGCAAAGGTTTTGTAATTAGGTACCGGACGATTTGGAAATTTCTCTCTGTGAACTCTGACACTTCGCTGCGCATTTCATTCAGAAAACCTGTATACTAAGTAGCATATCAACCTTTTCACCATTCTAATATGAATCCATTTTCAGTAATTAAAAAAACTTGACAGATGTAAAAAATTACAAAACTTCTATTTATTGAAACAAATGTTATTCGTAACCATGGTTACACATATGTAGTGCCATTGTGATTATGCATGCGTTCAAAAAGAAAAAAGTTATCAATCAGGCTTTGTTTATCACAACCAGCCCTCTTGATAACAATTTGTTTAGCACATTTTTTATTTAGCTAATATTACGACCACAAGATTTCGCAGTTCCTGCCGCATTTTGCAATATTTTATGGAATGATAAAATTTGTCTTTAATTCCATTTTAAAGATTATAGTTATGCTGTTCTACCAGTAAATAATTATTAAGCATTGCCCTTTTATAGACCAAAATGTCACAAAATAGCTTCACAGTTTTATTGCAATAAGGATTGTTTCATTTTTGTTTATCTGTGAATTATGACTTTGTCTTAACTTATTTTATAGGCCCAAGTGTGACAAATTCAAAAATGTAACAAAATTCTACAATTTTTAGATTTATCACTAAATAATTAAAAAACACTTAGGAATAGTGAGTATCTATTGAAAACCCGTAAAAAATGCTATTGAAATCTGTAAGAAAATACTTCAGCAGTGTAAGGTTTAACCCTATTTTACTAGAAAACGGCTGCCCAGAGCGCCTTTTACAAAGTATACCTTTTTTATGTAGAAAGGACAGGAGAATGAATTTCTTTGGTCAAAGATTGTATACAGGGTCGCACAAAAAACTTGGAATATAAAACACTAACGCTAAACCCTGCAGGTGGCGCGATAAAATGGTTAACAAATTTAAATTTTTCATTCCAAAAAACCCCCGAATGCCAAATTTGATGACATTAACTTTAACACCCTGTATCTCTGTTATAATCAACTTTTGACATAGGCAAGTTGACTCATATGGCCCAATTCTATATATATATATATATATATATATATATATATATATATATATATATATAAAGCGGGATTGCTCCATAACTCCCTTACTATTACAAATACGAAAAAATGTATTATATAAAAGTTGTCCACAGTAATAAACTACACATTTTAAAATTATTTTCAGAAATGGCGGACTGCCGGTTATACCGGAAACTCATGCCAACTTCGTTATTTTAAATAGAACAACCTATATATTATTACATTTTTGAATTCCTCGTTGAATTTAAAGGTCACTTTAGTAACCATACTATGGGTCTACGTAGCATTGCTTCTGAGTTATTTGACATTTTGTAGAAAAAATGACGTTTGCAGTGCCTCCGAAAACTTTCAATATCTCGGGGATACCGGTAGAGAGATGTGGCTTGAGTTTTTTACTTCCGAAAAGGGTACCGCATCATTCTCATTCATTGCCAAAAATCTTGCTTTTAGAATTCAATAATTTCTATCGCTCCGAAAATAATTTTTTTCATACATGGATAACTTGATCTTTTTAAATGAAACCACCCAAATATTTTCTTATATCAGCGGATAGGAAATTAAATTTCCTTTCCATTGATGTAACATTATCGATATTTTGGAGTGATAGTTTTCGAGATATTCACATTTTTATCTAATTTCAGTTTTTATTGCGCATTGCCGTGGTACTTTGGAAAACGTTTGTCAATTGTTTTAAACAACTGATAAGAAGTCTTCCTTTTAGAATTCAATCATTTCTATCGCTCCGAAAATAACTTTTTTCAAGCATGGATAACTTGATTTTTTTAATGCACAAGAAATAAACAATAAATACTCAAGAATTAAGAACACAAAACTCAAAAGAAATACACAAGAAATACATAAGGAATGAGCAATAAATACATAAGGATTGCACAAGTAATACAAAATAATTACTTAAGGTTTACACAAGAAATAGAGAAGAAATGCACAAGAAATACACAATAAATACATAAGGAACGATCAATAAATACATAAGGACAATTACTTAACGATTATAGAAGATATACAAAAGGAATGCACAAGAAATACAGGTTATCGTGTTGACACGTTCCCTCGTTTGATACTGCACGCGTCCGGTGTTTGTAAAACGTTGTAACAACTTTTGAAAGGTTGTTTCTCGGGGAAGTCTTCGTTCAGGATACCGTACCGCATAAATCCTTGACGCCAATAACGCATTTCTTTGGCATTCTCCAAGAATGAAAGTCATGTCGATCAACTCTGCGTCGGACAACAACATTTTAATGGAAATATCTTGTAGAAACACTGATACACAAGACAGCAAAGCACAACAGAAGCTCGAGAAACTGACGTTTCCTACCAGTTGTTTAAAACAATTGACAAACTCTTTCCAAAGCACCGCGGCAATGCGCAATAAAAACTGAAATTAGATAAAAATGTGAATATCTCGAAAACTATCACTCCAAAATATCGATAATATTACATCAATGGAAAGGAAATTTATTTTCCTATCCGCTGATGTAAGAAAATATGGGTGGTTCGATTTAAAAAAATCAAGTTATCCATGTTTGAAAAAAAATATTCTCGGAGCGATAGAAATTATTGAATTCTAAAAGCAAGATTTTTGGCAATGAATGAGAATGATGTGGTACCCTTTGCGGAAGTAAAAACGAAAGCCACATCTCTCTACCGGTATCCGTCTTCGGAGTTCTCGGAGGCAATGCAAATGTCATTTTTTCTACAAAATGTCAAATAACTCAGAAGCAACGCGACGTAGATCCATAGTATGGTTATTAAAGTGACCTTTAAATTCAACGAGGAATTCAAAAATGTAATAATATATAGGTTGTTCTATTTAAAATAACGAAGTTGGCATGAATTTCCGGTATAACCGGAAGTCCGCCATTTCTGAAAATAATTTTAAAACGTGTAGTTTATGACTGTGGACAACTTTTATATAAGACATTTTTTCGTATTTGTAATAGTAAGGGAGTTATGGAGCAATCCCGCTTAAGTGGGCCACCCTACATATATATGTATATATGTATATATATATATATATATATATATATATATATATATATATATATATAGTTTGTCGATTTCCTTATATCTCATTAAGTTGGTAGTGATGCAAAAAACGTCATGTCGGCTCTTAATTTTCGGGATGACTACTTTCAAACAGTGGCCCATTAAACGCCAACGAGAAAAGTTTAGGTCATTATTTTCATATTTTAAACTGCTTAAACACATAATTTAAAAAGTGGAAATTACAACGAAACAGAGCAACCGCTTATATTAAAACTACTTGTATACTTTGCGTTAGAACAAAATGCTGGCAAATCGTTATTACCCCTTACTGCTGTACACCAAGTAAGTTTGAAATTATATATCATATAAATTTTAGTTATTTTCAATCTAATATATGTACTTTTACGGTATTTAACGTGTTTCTGCGGCATTGGAAATATCTCTGCCTACCGTAGGGCGATTGGTAAATCAAGGCATTCGAAGTGATTATGAGTATGCAATTAAGAAGAGCGAATCCGTATGTGTCAGCCGTGGCCCCAGTCTTCAGGATAAATATGAACACGCTATCAAGGCACGTATATACAGCATGTTTAGTAAATGTAGACATTGAAATTTTTATTCTAAGTATGCTCTAGAAATTTTCGCTGTGAACTACAATTTAAGATAATAATTCACTAATAAATAACTGAGATCGATGTGTGATAAAACAGAAAAACACCAATTGGTTGTTAAATAGGAAAGTTCCTGAATGTTCCACAGTTAACTTTATTTTTTAAATTATTTAAAATTGTCGATATAGATTGTTGGAACATTTTGATGATATATAAAGTTGGAAATTTTTTAGTGAATTTACATTAGAAATAAGTATAATACAATAAAGAATAAGTTTTTTTTTTTTTAGGTGAGCATGTAACCCTCCATCCAGTCAAAAAAGAAGTAGAGGATTTGGATGGGATTAACATATTTCCTGCTTCACAGGGTAGAGTTCTGAAGGAAGTAAAATTCAAATGGCGACATTGTAGTTTACTTAGAAAATATTTTATAAAACAATCATAGTGACTCACAAACGATTACGTTTTCTAAAGGCTTTTAAAAGAAATGAAACTGACCCTTACTCTCTAACGCCTGTTTTTTTTAATGAAACATGGATATTTACCAAAGTGGGTTTCCGCAGGAGCCGGCAGGACGGCAGTGCTAAGGCAATTAGAAAGGAGAATGGAGAAGGTGTACGATACATTGTTCTTCATGGATACTCTAAAAATGGATTCATTAATGGTCGTAGCTTAATTTTTAAAAGTGGAAGTTATTCTGTTGACTACCATGATTCAATGAAGAGTTATAATTTTGAAAAGTGGTTTGCACATCAGCGCTTGCCAAATTTTGAAGAACCATCGTTATTCATAATGGACAATGCGTCGTACCACTCTACATTAGTAGAAAAAATACCAAATGCAAGTTGGACTAAACAGCTTTTGACGGATTGTTTACAATAAAGACATATCCAATTTCCAATGTCTATCATGAAATTTGAACTTTTAGAAATTGTGAAGAAACATTAACGGGATAAAGTGTACAAGTACATATTAGGATATATAATTTAAACATTTTTTATACTCGTATTGTGTTTTACAGATTAGATAGATTAACCCTTAAGCATGGTCATCGTGTCTTGAGAATGCCGCCTTGTTGTCACTTCAATCCAATAAAACACGTTTGATGTTAGAGGTATTATGATGCTAAAATAACTTCTGCAGGTACCGTACTTAGAATATGGAAGGAATCAGTTCAACAGGTAAAATGAAAGTTTTGTATTATGCTGGTTATAATAATACTATTAAATTGTAGGTTACACCTGAAAAGTGGAGCGAATATATGAAACATGTTAAACATGTTATCAGAGCAAACATTATTGATGCCAGTAACATTCTTCCTGTCGTAATCGATTTAAATCAATCAGATTGTGACTTACGGGAAGATATTGAAGTTACTGAAGAGTAAGATGGCCGATTTTTAATTGGCATTACTGTTAAATATAAAATTCGATATAAGTAATTTACTATATTAATATAGTTATTAGGTATTTAGTTAAATAATAAGTATTATTGTATTTTTATGTATATTGTTGAATCGATTTGTATTTTTTTTTATGTAATTTGGCTTTACCAATTGAGAATAAACGAATTATTATTATTAATTAAAAAGATTTTTATTTTTATTAAACGTTTTTTTTTAAATATGATATGTATATTTTCGTTCAACTCCATAATTAAAATTTAAAATTGTTGCGACAAAAATTACAAAAACAGCACTGTTACTAAAACACTAGTTAAGTTTCAACTATAATTGAACAGATGTCTTAAGTGTTTACTATTTTATTTAAATGTTTTGTTAATTACATACACACTTTATTACTCTCTTTAAATAATACAGCTATTCATTTGATAGTGTAGGTAGGGGACCGCAAAAATTTTATTATAATAACAAACATGTTCAATTGTTACCGCGATAGAAGAGTTAATTAATGGGGTTTGATATATTTTATTATATATTACGTCATAATTTGAGAATGGTTTTCGGGATATTTTATTTTTGTAACTAATAGTGGGTAAGGGCTGAAAAACACACGCTAGGGTAGAAATAAGCAGGTGTACGCTCGACACTGTTTTATTGACGGGGACCGTAACGAATGTTTGAAAGTTGCTGTTTGCACATTATTGTGGTAAAAACTTAATAAATGTAGTAATTAAATACGTCGGAACATAGCGCAAATCCAAAGGGATCTTTGTTTGATATGTTGAAACTCGAGACCTAAACGTAGCGCTTGTTACGGACGAATACATATGTTTAAAATTAAGATTTCGTTCAATAATTAATAGGAAACTGTTCCAACGTAAATTTTCTTGTTTTTTTTTATTACTTTTGAAAAACGGGGATGGTTGTTCGGGAGTAGATATAGTTAGTTTGAAATCAGAGGGGAAGGCAGTTGCTGTTGAAATTTTGATTGAGCCGGATTGATTTTATTGTTTTAATTAGAAAGTCCCATTGTAAACCGTTCGGTCTATCAATATTTTGTCGACCTCTTTAAGCTAGCAAGACCAAATGAGCAGAATCAAACGACACCTACCAGATTATTTAGTACTTATTTAGTACTAATTTGTACCATTAATACAAATTTTGTACCCCATGCCGTTTTTAAAAAACCCGTGGCGCTGCCACATTAAGACAAGCTAGCCACAATAAAAAAAAACGATAAAAAGAAAATTAAGATCAGCAATAGAAAGAACTTAATTTGTAATAATTTGTACCATAAAAATAAATTAAATATTTACATTTATTGCGCGAAAAACAACCGCCAATTGATTTCAGACATATTAGGCTCAAGAGTCAACTACTCTTTCCTATCACCAGAATCAATCAATACTTGCACATGCGACGCGGCATAATATGTACCGACAAAATATAAAGTTCTAGATTTTGTACTCCTGTCGCTCCTTCGAAAACTACTCTCGACCCCTATTTGTCTCAAGAGTAAACTACTCTTTCCTATCAGCAGAATCAATTACTACTTGCACACGCAACGCGGCATAATATGTACCGACAAAATATAAAGTGTTAGATTTTGTACCCCCGCCGTTACTTCGAAAACTACCCTCGACCCCTATAGGCTCAAGAGTAAACTACTCATTCCTATCAGCAGAATCAATAGCTACTTGTACATGCAACGCGGCACAATATGTACCGACAAAATATAAAGTTTTAGATTTTGTACCCCCGCCGTTCCTTCGAAAACTACCCTCGACCCCTATAGGCTCAAGAGTAAACTAATCTTTCCTATCAGCAGAATCAATCGCTACTGGCAGATGCGACGCGGCATAATATGTACCGACAAAATATAAAGTTTTTGATTTTGTACCCCCGCCGTTCCTTAGCAAACTACCCTCGCCCACTAATAGGCTTGAGAGTAAACTACTTTTTTTTATTGAAATCTGAATATTTGCATTTTGACGGTAGATGTTATTTCGCGTCGTGTATGTATACAAGTATTCTGCCGATAAAAAGAAGTACTTTACTCTAATAGGGGTCGGGGGTAGTTTCCGAAGGAACGACAGAGGGACAAAATCTGAGATTTTATATATATATGTGACGAACAACATCGACATTTTATGGAAAAAGTATAAATAGGAAAAACCTGAAAATTTGGCTACTTACTAAAGTCCATGGGGGACACCCATCTAAAATATTCTCAAGATTACAGCACTCTTGGTTATACCGGAAGTGGATATTAGCTTGCTTATTTTATGTAGGACAACCTGTATATTGTTGCATTTTTGAATTCTACGTCCAATTCTAGGCGTACTTTATATTTAATATCATATACCTAATTCTAGCCGTTTTCGAGATATTCTAAGTTTTCAATAAAAAATGACATTTGCATCGCCCAACAAAGTTTATACTGTCCAAACGGCAAACTATTTTGTAGTGAAACTCTGAACTATTGTAAATAAAGGACAGTTAGTTAACTAACAACGCGCAATGACGTATTTGTATACAGGGTGATTGAAAAACAATAATGAACTTGGCATCCAAAAAAATAGAAATTTTAAATTGGAATCCATACTTTTTGCACCGGATTAGGGTTTAACACCAGAAATAGTTATGATTTTCAATTTAAATGCCTATACCTAAATCTAAACCCTTTTCATTTTATTGCGGAAAGAGCGTTTTCAGTTTCCCATATTCGGTTGCGTTGTTGAACTTTTTACTTTTAATCTTAGCTGGTAATGTTTTTGCCAACGAGTCAACATGGAAACTATGGAGATGTGACAACTGAAAATATGCCGTCACGACTCGGATATTCGAACGAAGATTATTTACATTTGTTTATTATTTATTGGTGAACAGCACATGTGTGATGTTTGCTGCTTGTTATCCAGAAAAAAAGAATCCATCGCCGAAAACCGTGTAGCAAATTGTTGAAAATATTAAAAATACTGGTTCCGTTAAAAAAAACATTATTAAAGCTAAACCTATTCTTAACACTGAAAATGTGGTTGTTGCAAATCCAATGATGTCAATAAGACAGGTATCGATAGACTCAGGGGTATCAAAAAGTTCAATTAATAGGATTCTGAAAAAGCACAAGTTCCATCCTTTCGCATTTTCCCTAGTACAACATTTAAATGGAGTAGTGAGTACTTTTTGGTGAATTTATACTAATCACTACGGAAACAAACGATTTTTGAATAACATAATTGGAGCGACGAAGCGAAATTCACTAAAAATGGTATGCTTAATGGACATAATTCGCACCATTGGAGTGACGCAAACCCTCATGCTCCTAGGGAACGAAACTTCCAAAAAAACTGGAATTTTAATGTTTATTGCACAATAAGAAACGATCAAATTGTTATGATAGGTTTCTGTAACGAAAATTTGAACGGTAAGTTCTATCAAAATGTAAACGTTCATAAATAAATATATCCTATGTTCCTACAGGTGAACGATATTTAGCAATACTACAAGAGTGGGAAACTGAGCATATAGATAATAATTTACCTCTGGCCGATAGAACTCAAGTGCTATACCAACATAAAGGTTCACCGCCTCATAATGACCATATAGTGAATACTTTCCTACGGCATACATTTGAAGACCATTGGATAGCTAATGACGGACCGTTTCAATGGCCACCGGGTTCACCAGACATATCGGTTTTAGATTTTTTGGATGGGTTGCCATTAAGAGTGAAGTATACAACACTCCCTTAACAACGAAGGAAACTGTACGGAGAGAGTAGAAAACGCATTTCGCTCTTTGAGTCCAAATTCAATAAGAGCGGCAACCCACGAGCAACTGATCCGAAGGTGCGAAAAGTGTCACGAAGTTCAAGGGCGCAATTTCGAACATTTAATGAAATGAATTTTTTTAATTTCTAGTTTTTATTAAGTTCACTTTGTAAACGACATTTTCATTGTAAAGAATAGGTTTAGCTTTAACAACTTTTCTTTTAACGTAATCGGTATTTTTAAAATTTTAAATGTGCTACACGGCATTCGGTGATGGCCTCTTTTTTTGCTGGATAACGAGCAGCATTACCAGCTAAGATTACAAATAAATAGTTCAACAACGCAACCGAATATGGGCAAGTGAAAATGCTTTTTCTCCAATAAAATGAAAAGAGTTAGATTTAAGTATAGGCATTTAAATTGAAAATCATAGTTATTTCTGGTGCTAAACCCAAATCCGATGCAAAAAGCATGGGTTCCAATTTACTGTAAATTGACTTTTTCTATTTTTTTGAGTGCCAAATTCATTATTGTTTTTCAATCATCTTGTATAAAAATGCGTTATTGCGCGTTGTTAGTGAATTAAAACAGTCCTTTGTTCACAATAGTTCAGGTTCAGACTATCACTGCAAAATAATTTGCCGTTTGGACAGTATATGCAACTTTGTTGGGCGATGCAACTGTCATTTTTTATTGAAAACATATCTCAAAAACGGCTAAAGTTAGGTATATGACATTAAACATAAAGTATGCCTAGAATTGGACGTAGAATCAAAAAAATGCAACAATATACAGGATGTCTCGTTTAAAATAAGCAAGCTAATATCCACTTCCGGTTATACCGGAAGTGGTAATCAGAATATTTCAGATGGATGTCCCCCATCGACTTTTGTAAGTAGCCAAATTTTCAGATTTTCCTATTTATACATTTTTCATAATCGATCGTTGTCCTTCGTCGTGGGACACCCTATATATATATATATATATATATATATATATATATATATATAATTTCAGATTTTGTACCTCTGTCGTTCCTTCGGAAGCAACCCCCGAGCCCAATTAGGCACAAGAGTAAACTACTTCTTTTTATCAGTAGAATCCTTGTATACATACACGACGCGAAATAATAACGTCAAAATGTAAATATTCAAATTTCAATAAAAGTGTAGTTTACTCTTGAGCCAAATAGGGGTCGAGGGTAGTCTTCGAAGGAACGGCGGGGGTACTTTATATTTTGTCGGTGCATATTATGCCACGTCGCATGCGCAAGTAGCGATTGATTCTGCTAATAGGAAAGAGTACTTTACTCTTGAGCCTAATATATCTGAAATCACTTGGCGGTTGTTTTACACGGAATAAATGAAATTATTTGATTTATTTTTATGGTGCAAGTTAGTACAAATACTGTTCTTTCTGCTTGTTTTAATGTGGCAGCGCCACGGGTTTTTTAAAAACGGCATGGGGTACAACATTTTTATGAATGGTACAAATTAGTACAAAATAAGTGCTAAATAATCTGATAGGTTTCGTTAGATTCTGCTCATTTGGTCTTGCTAGCTTAAAAGAGGTATTTTGTCGTGTCCTTTTAGAAAAACTAAAACGCTAATTCGTTCTTTTTTTTGTGTATGTTTTAATGTAAATTTTTCCAAACATTAATCTATAATTAATCGCCGCGGCGCGAGTTTTAAATCGCGTATCTTAACTCGTCGTGTTGGTGGTAAAGTGTTTAACTAAAGGGAATATGTTCAAGTGGAAGTAGGTATTTTTAATGTAATTAAGGCTCGCAGCGAACAATTCTACAAGCCTACGTAACGTATTAAAAATCAAACATTGTCTTGCAAAGGTATCCCATTCGCACACCGGCTCATTAAGCGGAAATCTGCTAAAATAACAGGCAGTACAGAACTCCCTCACTCATGTATTTGGGCGAATTAGCATTGTTTGTTGTTTATATTTATGTTTGTGTAGAGGTGGGCGTGGACGAACGGGTACAGGATAAAGCTTGTTTATAATTGTAAATAGGCAATTACCGAGTGTTTACATACTCTCGGGTTCAGATGACCATTACAACACCTCGAATTTTATTCCTTATTGTTTTTATTGTTGTATAGATAAATGTGTAACCTGAGAAAGGGACGCTGTATTTTTCTAACGCACTCACGATGTTATTATCTATGTTATTATATATTTAGAACTTACCCTTGTAAGGCTTTCTTTAATGAGTTTTTTTGTCTTTGATCCAGTCTGGTTAATCCGAGGGGTAATTAGAATTATTTGCCTTCGAACGTATTTCTGTTTATATGTAATTTATTGTAATTTTACGTATGTATTTTGTGCTTTATTAGTCGCTAAACAATTGTGTATGTGTAAATTTCTCATCTATTTTTTGTTTGTCCTTGCATTTACCTTAATATCACCTGTGCAATTTTACTGTTGTTATATTTGATATGTACCGAAATTTCCCTTATTGTTTTATTTACTTAAAGACCGGCATGATTGGTTTTAGAAGGCCACATCTTTGGTATTAAAATTTTTATTCTGATTTATTTTTGACACAATTGTGGGTGTGACTACATGGTTTCTTTATTGTGTTTATGAGTAGCTAAACTGCTTGTTTATTTTTTCTTAATATTATAATTTTGTAGGCACTTTAACCTGATTTAATGATGTTTTGTTATATATTTAACCCGTTCATTGTTGTTTTGTGTTATTTGATTTATTAATGTACTTGTGCAATTACTTATTTATGAATAAAGTGGGTTTTCTTGGTGGTTCTTTTCCGCAATAGTACATTAACGGGTTGAACCATCCTTGCGCAAAGCTCGTTAGTTTTAATTTGAGTAGTTTCATTGCTTACCTGCCCATATGATGCAACACTTATCCTCATCCAGTCTATCTAATTCACATATCACAACGTACCTACCCCTAGACGGCCAATTCTTTTGATCAGATTTGAGGTTTGCGAGTAATTAAATATCAGACTTATAAATAAAGTCTAACGTTTTAATTATTGTCAGGAAAGGTAATGTAAGGCAAGCAATTAATTTGAGTAATAGTAACATTATCGTCAGTAAAGTCAAGATAAATCACTTAGCGATTGTTTTGTTCTTAGATTTGCATTTTTGCGACAAGCGGTCGCCGCAACTACTTCAGTCAATGTGTACGTTGGTAGACTTGATCTTTCAGTTCCCCACAAGTAAAAGTTCATAGGAGTTATATCTGGTGATCGTGGAGGAACTCAATTGGCCCTCTTCGTCCAATCCGGTGTCCCTGAAAATTGTCATCCAGGAAAGCTCGTACGGCTAGATGGTAGTGGGGTGGCGCCCCGTCCTGTTGGTAGAAGACCTCTTCATCAGCTCCATAAAGCGCACGTACACATGGCAAAATTGATGAGCGTAACATTTCCAGGTAAATTTCTCTAGTGACACTACCATCAAAGACAAAGGGTGCTACTAAGCTCCTAGATGATAGTCCACACCACACATGCCCAGGTAGATTGACCGACTTATCGACATGAACATATGAATTTTCCGGTGCCCAGTATATGCAGTTACGCCGATTCACTGTTCCATTAAGTTTAAAAACGGCCTCATCAGTCCACACTACCTTCGTCACAAATTGTTGATCTTCAGTTACCATTTGTTGATACCATTCGCGAAATTGCATTCGACGATCAGGATCGTCATCATTAATCGCGTGTAGTAATCGTGGAACGTAAATTTTCCACTTAACAGCTTTCAGAATTCCTCCTACACTTGCACAGCTAATCCATCCACGTAGCAGATTCTGTGGAGAAACAACAAACTTTTCAAACACGAGAGCCGACGATTTATAACTTATAGCTTCCCGATCTTACTTTGTGAATATCACAAATCGTTCCAGGCACCTCAAACTATGAGTTTAATGATAAGCGGGTTGGGGGATCTGTTTGAAACTCCCGCCTCCACTGACGCTGCACTTCAACGGCAATATCAAACCTGATAAACCACTGCAGAGTGCATTTTCGCTGCTCAAGCGTCAATCGTCCACCAGCCATTTTCTTTCGTTTTATTTTACAATCGTACTCTTTACATTGTTGCATCTACAGCCATATGAATAACGACATCTTTTAATGAAACATCATTCTACACATTGTTGCCGTAACCCGATCCAAGTTCGGCAAAAATTCACAGATATAATCTGTTAAAGTGTGTATACATTTTTCTGACGGACTCTGTATATAACATTATAAACTGTCCATTTTGTAATTTTTAAGGAACTTAACTTTTTGTGTTGAGCTCTATGTACCATCACTAAGTGTAACAGATGTGATAAACCAGTACATATTTTTATTTCTTAAATTCCTTACACTTAAAAGGTCAATAGCAATTCAAATTGAAGCGGGACCGTCGACGACAAATAATCGAAATTGAGTCTCGTGATCCACATTGATCTTTTATCCATTCCATTAAGAACTAAAAGCTCAGAATCTAGAAAAATGGGAGAATGGTGCATATTATACGTTACTCATTCGCTATTCTCTAAAGTTTTTCAAACTGGTTGGATAGGTTAAAAAAGTAAGGGTTCACTTGAACGGGCGGCTAAAATACATCCGCATGTTTTAACACATTAGATAGTTTTTGGTAAATGGACAGCACATAGCAAAGTGCTTGTTGGCGAGCCGCTTTACAAAAGTACTTTAGCCCTCGTTGATTACTATCTCATTTTTACACTTATTATAATTGTTTAATGCAAATTATGTATTACTTAGCTTTGTATTGAACGAATAGAACCATGTACAAGTTCCCAAGTACCACGAGCTAAGCTAAACTAATATTACAAGGCTATTTGTATATTTAAATAAAAAAAAGTTAAATACATTTTCACATTACAACAACAAATGTTACTTCCGGATATATCAGTATTTCAGCTTAATTCAATAGGTACGTAATGAATGTAAATAAGTGGGTATAAAATTCATTATGATACTTCTTCATCCATAATTCCGAGGTAATTCCTATCAGGCGCATTTTAAATCATTGCGGTATTATTTAATAGATTAAAATTTGCCAAAGTACGTCTCATTATGCAAAATATACACATCCGATCACAAAACATTCAAATACAAACTTAAAAACGAGTAAGTAAATATAATTGCCATTACATCAAATGAAAACAATATGAAATCGATTACAATTTTTTAATTGCTATCCGTAGGCAAGTGCATTGACAGAAGAACTTCCCGGAAGTGTTCAAAAGAGTGAACATTATTCATAGCATGCAATGTGACCAGCAATAAATATATTGTGGGTTTCGATTTGAAAATTAGATGGGGTAATACGGTTTGTTTATAATAAAGGAAATGACGTTTATTAAAAAAGTATCTATATAGTAAAACGTTCTAAATGGGTACCTACCTATAGCTAAATACGTACTTATAGAGGCCGTAATCACGTGAACTTGCATTTAACTTTGTTAAGCGAACGTTAATATATTTCCGTTTATACTCTATGGTGTGTGAACAGCAAAAAACATAGGTGGAGAGAAATGCTTGGTAAATCTCATTGACAAACTATAGACTTGTTGATATTAAACCAACACGTCATCATCAAAAACGTGTAACGGACGCGGATTTAGTTTCAAACTACAGGATTATGAGACATTATATTGGAATTAATAGGAATTATGTATTGTAGCATCCCCCAGGTACCCTATTATGAAAAGTGTAATTTGAACTTATTTGCAATAATGCACAGTCAAGAACAAAACAATCGCTAAGTGATTTATCTTGACTTTACTGACAATAATAATAATAATAATAATAATAATAATAATAATAATAATAATAATAATAATATATTTTGCCCAACAGATACATATAAGTATCCAATTATAGGACAATGCAGAATACAATTATACGATTACAGAAAGAAAAAAAATTATAGATATAGCAGCAATGAAATAAAACAAAGAATAAAAATTAAAAGTAAATGAACAATAAAAGAAAAAAGTATAAAGAAAAGTAAACTTTGTAATGCTACTATTACTCAAATTAATTGATTGCCTTACTTTGACTTTCCTGGCAATAATAAAACGTTAGACTTACAAGTATGACATTTAATTACTCGCAAACCTCAAATCTGATCAAACGAAGTGGCCATCTAGTGGTAAGTACGTTGTGCTATTTGACTGAGATAGGTTGGATGTGGTAAGTGTTGCATCATGTGGGGCGGATAGACAATGAAACTACTAAAATTAAAATTAACGAGCTTTGCACAATGGTGGTTCAACTCGTTAATGAACTATTGTGCGAAAGAACCGCCAATAAAACCTATTTTATTCATAAATAAGTAATTGCGCAAACACATTTAAAAATGAAATAACAAAAAAAAAACAGTGAAAGAGTTAAATATATAACAAAATACCATTAAATTAGGTTAAAGTTCGTGCAAAATTATAACGTTAAGAGAAAAATAAATAAAAAGCGGTTTAGTTACACATAAACACAATAAAATAAAAAAAACCCATGTAGCCACACCTACAATCGTGTTATAAATAATCAGAATAAAAAATCGTAGTACCAAACATGTGGCCCTTTAAAACCAATCATGCCGGTCTTTAAGTAAATAAGCACATAAAACACTAAGGCAAATTACGGTACATATAAAATACAACAACAGTAAAATTGCACAGATGATAATAAGGTAAAGGCAAGGACAAAGGAAAACAGACAAGGAATTTACACGTACACAACTGTTTAGTGACTAATAAAGCACAAAATACATACGTAAAATTACAATAAAGTACAGATGAAGAGAAATTAGTTCGCAGGCAAACCATTCTACTTAACAAACTGGCAAAGCCTTACAAAGGTAATTTATAAATAGATAGATACATACATAGATTTGAGAAAAATACAGCGCCTCTTTCTCAGGTTACACATTCATCTATACAACAATAAAAACAATAAAAATAAAATTCGAGGTGTTTAATGGTTATCTGGACTCGGGAGTGTGTACCCACTTGGCAAGTGCCTGTTACAATTAATAACCAAGCGGTATCATGTACCCGTTCACCAGCCCACGTCTACACAAATATAAATATAAACAACAACCAACAATGCTAATTCACACTAACACAAGAGTGAGGGAGTCCTGTACTGTCTTTTATTTTAGCAGATTTCAGCTTACTTAGCTCGCGTGCGAATAAGATACCTTTGCAAGGCAATTGTCGATTTTTAATAGGTTATATAGACATGTAGAATTATTTTCTGCCAGCCTGAATTTATATAAAAATACCTACTTACACATGAATATATTCTCCTAATTGATCGCAGATACAAATCGTTAACATCTAGTGGTAAGTACGTTGTGCTATTTGACTGAGATAGGTTGGATGTGGTAAGTGTTGCATCATGTGGGGCGGATAAACAATGAAACTACTCAAATTAAAATTAACGAGCTTTGCACAATGGTGGTTCAACTCGTTCATGAACTACTGTGGGAAAGAGCCACCAATAAAACCCATTTTATTCATAAATAAGTAATTGCGCAAACACATTTAAAAATGAAATAACAAAAAAACAGTGAAAGAGTTAAATATATAACAAAATACCATTAAATTAGGTTAAAGTTCGTGCAAAATTATAACGTTAAGAGAAAAATAAATAAAAAGCGGTTTAGTTACACATAAACACAATAAAATAAAAAAACCCATGTAGCCACACCTACAATCGTGTTATAAATAATCAGAATAAAAAATCGTAGTACCAAACATGTGGCCCTTTAAAACCAATCATGCCGGTCTTTAAGTAAATAAGCACATAAAACACTAAGGCAAATTACGGTACATATAAAATACAACAACAGTAAAATTGCACAGATGATAATAAGGTAAAGGCAAGGACAAAGGAAAACAGACAAGAAATTTACACGTACACAATTGTTTAGTGACTAATAAAGTACAAAATACATACGTAAAATTACAATAAAGTACAGATGAAAAGAAATTAGTTCGCAGGCAAACCATTCTACTTAACAAACTGGCAAAGCCTTACAAAGGTAATTTATAAATAGATAGATACATACATAGATTTGAGAAAAATACAGCGCCTCTTTCTCAGGTTACACATTCATCTATACAACAATAAAAACAATAAAAATAAAATTCGAGGTGTTTAATGGTTATCTGGACCCGGGAGTGTGTACCCACTTGGCAAGTGCCTGTTACAATTAATAACCAAGCGGTATCATGTACCCGTTCACCAGCCCACGTCTACACAAATATAAATATAAACAACAACCAACAATGCTAATTCACACAAACACAAGAGTGAGGGAGCCCTGTACTGTCTTTTATTTTAGCAGATTTCAGCTTACTTAGCTCGCGTGCGAATAAGATACCTTTGCAAGGCAATTGTCGATTTTTAATAGGTTATATAGACATGAAAATTATTTTCCCACTAATTTATGATAAAAATGTACATTAACATGAATAATTCTCTAATTGACGAGATAAACGTTGCATCTAGTGGTGTCGTTGTATTAACTAATAGGTGGATGTAAGTGCATTTATGGGGGATAAACAATAAACTAACCAAATTAAAATTAACACTTTAAACGGTGGTTAATGTTCATAATACTTGGAAAAGCCACCAATAAAACCATTTTATTCAAAAAAGTAATTAAAAATTTAAAAATAAATAAAAAAAACGTGAAAATTAAATTAAAAAAATACATTAAATAGGTTAAAGTTCTAAAATATAATAAAAAAATAAATAAAAACGGTTTAGTTAACATAAACACAATAAAAAAACCCATGTAGCCACACCTACAATCGTGTTATAAATAATCAGAATAAAAAATCGTAGTACCAAACATGTGGCCCTTTAAAACCAATCAGGCCGGTCTTTAAGTAAATAAGCACATAAAACACTAAGGCAAATTACGGTACATATAAAATACAACAACAGTAAAATTGCACAGATGATAATAAGGTAAAGGCAAGGACAAAGGAAAACACAAGGAATTTACACGTACACAATTGTTTAGTGACTAATAAAGCACAAAATACATACGTAAAATTACAATAAAGTACAGATGAAGAGAAATTAGTTCGCAGGCAAACCATTCTACTTAACAAACTGGCAAAGCCTTACAAAGGTAATTTATAAATAGATAGATACATACATAAATTTGAGAAAAATACAGCGCCTCTTTCTCAGGTTACACATTCATCTATACAACAATAAAAACAATAAAAATAAAATTCGAGGTGTTTAATGGTTATCTGGACCCGGGAGTGTGTACCCACTTGGCAAGTGCCTGTTACAATTAATAACCAAGCGGTATCATGTACCCGTTCACCAGCCCACGTCTACACAAATATAAATATAAACAACAACCAACAATGCTAATTCACACAAACGCAAGAGTGAGGGAGCTCTGTACTGTCTTTTATTTTAGCAGATTTCAGCTTACTTAGCTCGCGTGCGAATAAGATACCTTTGCAATGCAATTGTCGATTTTTAATAGGTTATATAGGCATGTAGAATTATTTTCTGCCAGCCTGAATTTATATAAAAATACCTACTTACACATGAACATATTCTCCTAATTGATCGCAGATACAAATCGTTAACATACGCGGTTTAACTTCAAAACGAGTGACTGTTATTTATAGATTCATATTTGAGAAACACATTACAACTAACACCCGAAAGAAAAGACAAATTAGTGCTGGCTAATTCAAAAGAAAATCTACAGGCACGAAATATTTTAAAGACAAACTGGGAGTTTCTATTTAAAAACAAATCAAAGCGTCCGGCTCAATCAAAATTTCAACCGCAACTCCGTTCCCCTCTGATTTCCATTAACCAAGTCTACTCCCGAAAATTAACCCCCGTCATTGAAAAGTGATAAAAAAAACAAGAAACATTAATTTACGTTGGAACAATTTCATATTAATTATTGCACGACATCTTAATTTTAAAAATATGCATTCGTCCGTAACAAACCCTACATTTAGGTCTCGAGTTTCCAAGTACCAAACAAAGACATCTTTGATTGCAGTGTGTACCATTCGTAATTAATTACTAACTAGTGACATTTTTACATCAAGAGCGCGCGTATAGAAATTTTCAACAATTCGTCACGCCAGTTTCGGCGGAACACCTGTTTCTCTACCCTAATATATGTTTCCTTTTTTTTCTGTTCATCACGATATTAAAAATCCACTAATCATCTTTTCGCGGTAACAATGGCGATTAGACAAACGTTAATTACAATAATAAAATTTTCTGCAACCCACAGTATGTATTGTTACGATTAATACTCCCGGGTTGATAAAAATAATAATTTGTTTAAAAAAATCAAAAACCGATGATTTTTTTAAAAAAATCGTGATTTTTTGAATTTTTTTTGAAATTTGATTAGGTTTTATTTATATAATATTTTCAAATAATTCTGTTTATGTTTTGTTTTGTTAAGCAAACAAATATTTGCAGGCAGTAGGGATGCAGCGATTAAACGTTTACAGTTACACGTTCAAACGTCCTTGCATAGGTAAAATGTTGTAAGTTCACGTTTAACCGTCAAAACCTTTTAATGTCAGCAATTTTTCAAGCCATACAATGGGAGTATTAAACCCACTATAAAACTACTAGAACTGCAACAAACAAGGTAAACAAACAGCATTCATTCATTGTATTCAGAATATAAATTATTAAATTAGAATAATCTTTATTCTTTACTCTTGAAATTGTGATGATTCAAATAGTTATATTATATTTAATTTAGCTATTTAGCACAAGTCTTTTTCTATACCCATCTTACAAACTTAGGTCAGATTTTTTATTTACTGCATACTGCATGTGGGGTCATAAATCTTATTCCTATTGAATATACAACAATGAAAATGTGTTTTTATTTAGGATTTAGTAGTTTAGGAGAGAGTAATAAAAACTATCATTTACGTAATTAAATACCTTTATACATCACGATTTTTGTAGATTTTATGCTTCTCCTAGTCTTATTAGTAGATGTTTAAGAATCTCACACATTTTTATTTGATGGGCGTTTAAACTCGAGTAACATGTTTAATATAAGTTTCTACTCGTTTAATAAAATATATTTATTAAACTCTGCAACCTTAGCAGGCAGGAATAGTACAGATAGGAAGCAAAACTCGATAAGTCTTAACGTGAAAATTTGGTTCACGAAGTTTTGCGGGTTTGGGGAACTGTTGAAACTTGTAAAAACTGTCAGAAAACGCTCAGATATATAAATGACACGCACTTATTATAGTTATTAGTAATATTTTTGGTTCTGTAGGTAATCTAGCAAAACATTTGGAATCTTGACAAATTGGGGCAGAAATGAATTTAGTATTTGGCAACATATTGTAAAAAAGAAAGTGGTTGGCAAACTACGTTGCAGAGCAGTGTGGAAAAGTGTGTAAGGCCTAGTGGGCAGACTAAAAAGTCACTGGGAAATCTGTGGAAGTAAAACTAGTGATATCATTGATGTTGAATTTCTTCATGGAGATTGTCACAGCCTGGAAATAGCCAGAATGAAATTATCTAGTTGCAAAAGAAACAGACAAGCGAGAACTGTGAAAAGGGAAGTGTAGGTGAAAGTGAAAATAGTACAAACTGGACAAGATAAGAAGAACGAATTGGAAAGACAAATAGTCAAAGCCGTTTAGGCAGCAAATTCCAGTTTTAGAGAGATAGAAAATAAGAAAATTCGAAAAGCCATAGAAATCGTAAGACCCGGTTACGTTCCTGCATCTAGATATCAGTTATCGTCAACGCTCGTAAATTAAATATTTGAGGAAGAAAAATCTAAACGTTTTAAGAAGTTTTGTGGACAGTCTGTTTGCATGTCCTTAGATGGATGGTCCAATGTACATAATGAGCCGATAATCTGTGTTTTTGATAGCATAGGATGGAAAGTGTTCTCTGGGAAAGCGTAGATATTCGGCGCACTTGCTTAGTTTGCTCTACAAAGAATTAAAAGCATCGCAGGTAAAAGAACATATAGTAAAAATTGTGAAATACTTCAGAAATACTTGCCAAATGCTTGGTATAAAGAAAAAGGGGGCAAGAAATTGGTCTTACCTCAAGATGTTCGATGGAATAGACTTTCAGATTGTCTTGAGATCTATGTAAATGAATGGCCGAAATTGTTATTAATATGTGAAGAGCATTAAGAAGAAATTGATCCAGTGATTTTTAAAAAAGTTTCAGATATCTAAATTAAAAGGATGGCTGAAGATTTTCTACAGTTGCTAAAACCAATTTCTATAGCACTTGACGTAATACAACAAAAAGGTACATTTTTATCTCGAGCAGTTTAAACACGGAAAAAGTTAATGGCTATTTTTGTCACTGACAGTTTTGTAGAAGAAAGAAGCTTGCGTCAGTATTAAATATGTAATAAAAGTTCTAACCTCCTTTCACTTTTTGGCATATATACTAATTAAGTTGGAAGCCCTTTTCACAAAACTATTTTCGGATGAAATAATAAAAAATGTAACAGCAGTACAGTGGTGGAGATCACAAGAAGATGTTCCAGAAATTAAGCACGTGCTGTCTACAGTGATTTCTGTTTTGTGCGCCTGTGCATCCTTTGCTGATATCGAGATGTTTTCTATCCATGGATTCATACCTTCAGATATAATAAGAAACAGACTTGGTGATGACAAAGCAGCTAAACTAGTATTTCTATTTAAGCATTATAACACTTAGGTTATAAACGTTCAGCAATATTTAGTTTTTTTTAAATATAGTTCTCTTTTTTGTATTAAAAACATTTTTTAATAGTTTTATTTTTGTAAAAAGCAGCTGAATGCTGAATTTCTTTTCGATTATTGTAATAAATAATAAATATTACCACTTAAAAATGCATCAAGGTTTTATTTCTTCATGAACAAATACATTTTCAAGTGTTCAAATTTGAGCTCCCTTTTCTAAACTAGGTTATCTTATCTTTTCTGCGTTTTTAATGGTGTACTTTAAATTATATAACCTAAAAGTTTCGAAAACACTTACAGTTATCTTCGTCAGTAGTAATATCTATTGAAATTGTTAAAGATGTTGATAACAAGTTTAATAGATATTACTACTGAAGTAGATAACTGTAAGTGTTATCGAAACGTGTAGATTGTATAATTTAAAATACACCATTAAAAAACCCAAAAAACATAAGTATTTTATTAGGTTAATTATGATTTATATTAAAAAAAATCATGCTGATTAAAATCATGATGTTAATTAACTGATTTAAATCATCTAAACCCTGCCAGCAGCTAACCTGATTTTGTCAGTCACACAAAATTGTGACAAGACAAGTGTGGTGCTAACAACAGTTTTCAAAATTATGAAAAAAATCGATAGTGTTTGGTTGTAAAACATCATTCTTCGCGTAATGAATATATGTAATATCAGAAATTGTGGTCCATAAATAAGCCTCCCACCCTCATAAACAAATTAATAAAATTAAAAAAATATTTAATGATCGTTGTTGAAGATGGTTTACCTAAATAATTTGATAATTTGTTCTAACCCCGCTGTGCAATATGCAGGTAGTCTCCCGTAGGTTTTGCTTTACGAGCCCCCCCCCCCCCCCCAACGATATATACGCCAATTCAAAAAATTCAAAAACAAATTATTAATATACCAAGTTTAGTTTTTTTTACGAAAATGAAGTCGTAATGAAGAAATTAAAAAATTCCATAAAAATACATAATAAACCATGACAAAGAATTTGTTTACGAAAATAATTTGTACTAATTCCCATTTACCATATACACTTCCCAATCGTCATAAGTAGATTAAAACAATTCTATACAAATACTTAATAAAAAGTTGCTGAGATATTTTTTTCTAAACTCACATATATAATACTAGGTCCTGCAACAGGATTGAATGGTTCTTAGTAGGCTACTGTTAAGAAACAAAGAATATATTTGAACTTATTATTATTATTACTACTAAAGGCCTAATTCTGGAAATTTCTTATAACATTTTTAGTTTGCAAAGATCAGATCCCTAAGATGGCCACCGTCTTCTTCGATACATTGCTGTAATCTGTTTCTGAAATCGACCATAACGCGTCGGAGTAAATCTTCGTTTATCAAATTTATTTCCTCACGAATCTTTTCTTTGAGTTCCAGAAGTGTTTGGGGATGCATGGAGTACAGTTTGGACTTTAGAAATCCCCACAGAAAACAGCAATGGACCTTCTAGCTGTATGTGCTGTGGCGCCGTCCTGTTAGAACCACATTTCATCTTGGCCCATTCTTTAAAGTTCCACAGCCATAAATGTTTCCAACAGCTCAACGTAATGAAATGACCAAATCAGAATACTCCACACCACACCATTACCTTTTGGTGGTGAAGTGTGTGTTCATGCATTTCTCTTGGGTTGTGTTCTGCCCAATAGCGAAAGTTTTGTTTATTAACGTACCCACTTAGATGGAAATGAAATGAATGATCAGTTTATCAAGAATTCCTGCATCGTTGTTCAATGTTTCAAGACATTACCTGCAGAAATCAACAGCGTTCAGCCTCTGGACTATCCGTATCTTGTATGGATGAAATTTCAAATCCAGCTTTAAAGTTCGTCGCATATTTCGCTGTACAATTGAATGCCGAATTGCAGAACGTATTGGACTCCGTTCAACGGCCCTTCTGGTTCTTTGAATATTACCTTGTGTACGAACTGTACGTGTACCTCCGACAAATTTGGAGTTTACACTACCCCTTTCATTTAAATCTCCTACCTATCTCAAAATTGAATTGCTTGATGAGACTCCAGCGCGCACTGGCAAATTAAATTCACAGAGAAAACGCCTCTGGGTTTGCACGATGGACTGAGTCAGGATAAACGATTTCACAGCAAAGATTCGTTGATTAATCGGCCAATTTGCCATTGTAACACAAAACCTTCGATAATAAAATACAATTTTATCACTATTTGACGTTTGTCAAATAAATAGTAAACCTTTTCAAAACCGTTTAATCCTGTTAAATTAAACTTAAAAATTCTATAAAAATACTTAATAAACCGTTGCTGGGAAGTTTGCATAAAAAATAATTCCTGTGTATTGCACATAGGAGTTACTACAAATTATTTTCGTAAAAATAACAGCAACGGTTCATTAATTTTATTAAATTTCTTTATGACAATGAGAGGTTTATGCACAAACTACTTACAAGACTATATGAATATTGCAAAGAGGGTTTAGAAGAAGCTATTTTCGCTAAAAAGTCCAGTTACGGTGTATTAATCAATTTTCTTTGGGGATTTTTAAATCGGTATATATCGATAAGGCCTATTTGTACAGCAAGATTATGTTCAAGTTGTAAAGAAAGAAGGGTCCCTTCAATTTACTTATTAGGTTTCTATTTATAAGCGTGGACTTATTTGTGGAGCACAAGCTCCGATATCATATCCACTCCGTAAAGAATAATGTTTTATAACAAAACACGTTGCCAATTTTTTTTTATAATTTTGGAAATCGTTGCTAAAAACAGTTGCTGTTTTTACACCCGTGTGAGGCCAGTGTGAAAAGAATGAAAATTATTTTAATAAGCAAACTATATTGACCTAGGGTTGCACCGCATTCACAAAGGATTGATAATACCTACCCCCATATTACATCTTCGTAACGCTGCATACTATCAAGTTGGAATTTTCACGATAATTTTTCTTAGTAATTCTAGTTTACAACACTAAAAGAAATTTCTCCCCCATTGCCGTCTAAAGCGTTGGTAATATTATCACCGATATTATACGTCAGAAAGAGTACATACTATCAATTTGAAAATTTCACGATAATTTCTCCAATAAATCTAGTTTAAAACTCTAAAAAAATTTTTTTTCCCGTACTGCCATCTAAAGGGTTGGTTCAACCTCAATATTACATCTCGAAAACGGTAATTTCCGTATAATTCTAAACACTACATGAATTTTCCACCGCAATGTCGTCTGACTTTTTAAATCTAATGTTTATAAGGTGATAAGCTAATATACATTGTTACACTTTTCTGAACTTATGGATCATATAGCTCGATATAAAAATTAAAATAACTGAATTTTCCAAGAACAAACAGTATAAACGTATTGTTTTTATTATAGTATATTTTATATGATTATTGGATAAATTATCCCCAAACTTCCACATTGATGTTGTGTATCGTTTCCCACAGATAATATGAGTGTTTGTGTTATTAACCCTTCAAACGGCAGTGCAGGGGAAAGTCTTTTAGTATTTTAACTAGAATTATTAGAGAAATTATCGTGATATAATATGGGAGTTTATAATACCAACCATTTAGACGACAGTGCGGAGGAGGGGAATTCTTTCAGCGTTTTTAATTTCAATTATTAGGTAAATTAGCGTAAACATTTCAACTTTATAGAATGTATCGTTTCCGATATATAATAATGGGGTTGATATTCCCAACCTTTAGACGCAGCGTGGGGGGAAATTCTTTTAGTGATTTTAATTAGAATTATTAGAGACACTATCATGGAAATTTCAACTTGATAGTACGCTGTTTCCGAAATATAGCGCCGTTGATATTACCAACTCTTTACTGTTTTAAACCACAATTACTAGGGCGATGATCGTGAAAATTCCAAATTGATAGCATGTACCGTTTGCGACATGTAATATGGGGGTTGGTATTACCAACCTTTTAGACGGCCGTACGGAGGAAAATTCTTTTAGTGTTTTAAACTAGACATGTTAGGGAAATGATCGTGAAAATTTTCACTTGACAGTATGCCCCTGCTTCCGAGATATAATATGGGGTGGGTATTACCAACACTTTTCATGCCCATGTTTTAGTCTACTTCTGTTTGATGAACAAATTTAACTTAAAATGCACCCCACTGATACTACAGATATTTTAGCCGTTGTTACTGGTCGCTATTGTCACGCCGGTCCGTGTGTGTCCGTGTGAATTTTTGTATGACAAAGGGTCAAAAATAGGTAAGATGAACCTATTCATACCGCTACAAGGGATAATTGGAACTGATACCTGGCTATCGATGCATATTAACTATATTTATGATCAAGAACTTCTGAATCCGAATTTGGTACTATTGTACGACGCAATTGGCTCAGATTTAATTTCTTGCTTCCATATTTCCTAACTAATGCGTAAACTTTTGTCTTTATTTAAATTAAATTAAATGTTTACCAAGAACCCTTATAAATAACGTGTTAGTATTACTACCTGCAGTCATACCATGGTTAAATTATTCCATTGTCAGGTAGGGCAACCTAAAACAAATCAATATAGGGTCAATGACAAATATCGCTTATTACATTAAACGTAGATAAGGTTTTAAGCGATACGACGCTTTGAAAAAAAATTTTTCTCGTTACGGTTACCATACGGAAAAACTGTTTCTCTTCAATTCCTTTTCATCGGCGTATTTAAGGTAATGTAGTGGAAAAAGATCTAGGGGAATCACATAGCTCCATGTAACCTCGCGTCGAAGTTTAGTTGTAGTAAGAGGTTGTTCCAAAGTATCGAGATTTAGATATAGTTGTAGTAATAAATAGTTTACCTACTGCAGAATAGCACTGAAATGGCAATCCAAACGGCGTCGCAACATTATGATGTTATTGCAATCGTATTAAAAGAGAAATATTTAACTCGAGAAAATCAAACTAAGTGTAAAATCATTCGGTATATCAATATCGTGGTTCAGAAATGCATGCCTTTCAATTTTTTACGTTTATCAAATTTGTTTGCCATATCGCAGTATGGGTAAGGAACCGAGAATAATATGATAATGATAACTAAATAGTTGTGAAAGTTGTTCCTACTTGAGACCTTTTAAGTAAATATGTTTGTTCATAACTAACATTGCTTACATTACTTTCACATTACAAGTAATTACTTTGGCATTACAGGTATTATTTTGGCATTATAGACATTAAGTTAACATTTCAGGAATTATTCTGGCATTACGCGCATTAGTTTGCTATTACCTGGAATTCTTGAAGAAACCACGGTATTACTAGCATTATTTAAGATAAGTGAGATAATGCGCAATACGTGTACAAATTTTTGATGAGTAGTTTCCCTTTGTATAAATAAACAAAAATACGATGGCGAGGTCGATGGTGGAGCCACAACGACCTCGGTAGTCGATACTAAAGAAACTACACCAGATGGTGTCTTAACTACAACTTCAAAATTTCAAACCAATTAAATCTCCTTTTTTACGTCCGGTATCAACATGGGTACGGAATTACTAATTCGGTTAAATAGGTATAATTTTTATAGTCGCATTAGTTTATAATTTATCAATTAATTTCTCAACGTAACTTCATTGATAGCTAACTTAACCTTCTCAAAATCTTAAGCTGAGATGTTAATCTTGCGAGATCGTAGATAGCAAAATGTTCGTTTACTACTTTTAACTTTCAGTATAAACCTCGTGGAAAAATCTGGAACACTGGAACTGTGGCAGGACCTGTTACAAACAAAATACACCCACGTACCACACAAAAATAAAAAAGACCCAACGCGTTTCAATAGCTAAGCTATTATCATCAGCAGTCGACCGTACCATGTGTACGTGGGTGTATTTTGTTTGTTATATCAGAGCAGTTTGAACATTCAAACGTAAGCCTCTACCTAGCTCTCCGAGCACATCGATAATTTAGCTTAATCTAAATAAATTTTCTCAAGAGATAACAATCTGCCCGCGTCGTTATCACGATGCCGCGCAGATTGTGTGAAGACGACGACGACGGGATCTGGATCGACCAGGGGGAGGGACACCGAGCACCGATGCGCCGATTTGGTGTGGATCCGTCATGCCTAGCCGCCCACCCTCTCCACACCGACAGAAGAGAAGAGCAAAGAAGACGCCGCCGGCAGACGTCGCCTCGTTAGTGGAGTTCCCACTAACGGCTCCGACGACGTCCGCCGCCGCACAACCCCCACCGATCCGAGAAGAAGACCAGAGCCAGGGATCCACCGACGACGAGTTCAGGACACAGAAGAAGCTGAAGGTTCGCCAGCCTACGCCGCCGCCTACCGACAACGGGTTCGAAGCCCTCCAACCCTACACGGACAGCCTGCAGCGATGGAGTAGGCAACAAGAGAAGACGCCAGGTAGAAGGTGCCTCCGGTAATCCTTCGTCAGAAGGAGAACTGGATTGCGCTCTCCCGTGAAATGGACCGACAGCGGATCGCCTTCACGAGGGCCAAGGCCTTCAGCGAGGGAATCGGATTCAGCCTGCCTCACTCCAGGACTGAGACAGGCTGATTAGGTATATGGATAGGTGTGGTACTCCGTATCACACCTACCAGGCAAAGAGCGAGCGATTTGCTAAGGTACTGATACGCGGCGTGCCCGTAGAACTAACGGAGGTCGACGTTAGCTCAGAGCTAAAAACGCAAGGTATTAATGCTCTCTCTGTTTTTAGGATAAAGCAGCGAGGACGCCCGACCCCCCTCGTCCGAGGACGACAGGAAGAAGATCCGGGAGGTGCAGCACGCCGCCCGCCTACGAGTCACCGTCGAGGATTTGCGGCGGAAATCCGGCATCGGGCAGTGTCACCGGTGTTAAGGTTTTCGTCACGCACAGCGTTGCTACAGGGCGGCAGCACGCTGTGTCAAGTGCGCCGGCGATCACCACAGCAGTGAATGCACAAAACCCCGTACAGACCGGGCAACGTGTGTTAACTGCGGTGGGGACCACCCCGCCAGCTACAGGGGATGCCCGAAGTTCCCTCGACCTCCTCAACGATATGAAGAAGGACTTACCTGTCACCCGTAAGGTGGCAGCGGAGCTCGTTCAGGCGCAAACTGCGATGGATCTGTGGGGAGTGATCCTCTCTCACGGTTCAGAGGTGGTTGCCCTTTTCGGGTAATCATACAAAGGTTGGGAGCGAAGTCTGGTGTCCCAGATAACTATACAGTATCGACAATTTAATTTATTCTGTTCTGTTAAAACCGACAATGTTTCACATAACTAACACATGTTTCTATTTATTTCAGATACGCAGGGCATCAGCAACCAGCCACAACCGAGCGACAACAGGATAGTCCACACAACATACTCCAACATCACCACATTTCCACAACTCATCTTTTTTTCCGAACGACCAACAATGCAAAGCACAACACTGTCAACAAACAATCCACACGACACGCAACCCAACAACTTCGCAATCCACGCGCTGAAGAGGAAAAAGATTCCTGAGCAACGCACCACCAATACAACACAATACACATTTATTATTATATTTAGTTTTAAGTGTGATATATAAAAATGAATTGTTAATTTCTAAAATGTTTAATAAACTTTGTTGAACTTGAACATATTGTTTGTTATAAACCTCGTATAATTAACTTTGAATGTGATCAGGTGTTTAAACATGTTTAAGAATAATCTGTAACTGTTATGATAAGAGAGTATTGTGTATATAAATCTGCGCCACAGTGAAAGAAACTTATAAAGCAACACATTCTTACAAAATAAAGGCTTTGGAACAGTGTGAATTAAAATTAAGTCTACATTAAATATTGTTGACGCCAATGTAAATACGTGCGTGCATGTCAAGGACATAAAACGAATCATGGATACAGACAATTGAGAACCTTAAGATATATTAAGTTTCACTTACATTAAAGGAGATATTCCTAGAATTGTATATTAAAGGTATGTGAACTTGGCACCGCACATTAAAATAAAAAATTAAAAAAAATTTTAGAGATGGCAGCCTTTGAGCCTGTTTGTGCCACCCTTTTTTCGTTTGTGTCTCAAGGGGTAAAAAAATATGAGGGGTCCCAAACAACTTGCACCGCCCTTTAGATTTTTTTAACGGCAATCGAAAGAGAATCGTTTGTGCCCGTTTGTGTCAGTCAGCTTTTCGTTGTTTGTATCTCAAGGGGTAAATAGATGTTAAGGGATGAAAAAAATTTGGCGCCACCCTTACAGATTTTTTTAATGGTACTCGAGTATCGTTTGTACCGCCCTTAATTTTGCATACACCTCAAAGGGTTAGAAGATGCGAAGGCATGAAAAAAATTTTTCACCTCCCTTAAAGTTTCTTAAATTTCCCAACTGCATTCGACAGAATATCGTTTGTGTCCTTTATGCCAACTTTTTTGCACTTCAAGGGGTAAATTGATATAAGGGGATGACACAAAATTTGACACCGCTTTTAATGAATTTTTAAACTTTCCAACGAAATTTGAAAAATCATCGTTTGTGGCGGTTTGTGCCGTCATTATTTTTCGTTTGTGTCCCAGGGGTAAGTATCGTTAGGGAATGAAAAAATGTTAAAGATTTTGGTAATACTTTACATTAGGGGTCCCACGGCAAATAAAACATTTTCTTAGCAGTTGCATGCATTTTTGTATTCAGAAATATTAGACTGGGGGAGCCTCAAAAAATCTTATCGTTTCCAAAAAAACCCCATAAAAAATTTGCACATTTCCGGATATCTGAACGAGGCGTAAGGGTACATAAGAACGTGTAGGGTGTTATTATGAGTGGGTTTGGGGTGGACAATTTTTTTATCCCCTAATATCGTTTTACCTCTTGAGGTATAAACGAAACAAAATCTGGCACAAACGGACACAAACGATACTATTTCGAATGCCGTTGGACAGTTTTAAAACACTTAAAGGACGATACAAAGATTTTTTCATCCCTTCCTATCTTCTTACCCTTTGGGGTGTAAGTATACGAAATTAAGGGCGACACAATCATAAATAATACTCTTTCGAATGTCATTAGAAAACATTTTAAGGACGGTGCAAATTGTTTGGGACTCCCCTCATATTTTTTTACCCCTTAAGGCACAAACGAAAAAAAGAGTCGCACAAACAGGCACAAACGAAGCAACTTCCTTTTTCTGCATGTTTTAGGTTAAGACTAGCTTTAGCTTACTTAGTAGGGAAAAATATAGTTAATTTCGTTTTTTTTTGCTTCATTACGCAGATCTATGTATATTTATAATGGTATGAAAGTTTGACTTAATAGAACAGTTTGTTTAACCTATTTTTTATTTGGGTTGCCGCAGACCTTCGCCAACAATTACACAAAGGGTGACGAGAGATCAGTGTAATAATTCTTTTGTTACATTGATAAATGTTGGTTTGACATTAGATTTCTTTTAGAGAAGCCATTTCACTACTTTTATTTATTTATCGAATTAAATAATAAACAATGCAGATTTTATTCTATGGTTTACCAAATTTTTAGTCATTATTTATTTATAAAGATAAAAGTTTCAACTACGGTAAATCGCACTTCTGGACGTTTAGTCTATTAATAATAAAATTTAAAAGAACAATAGTTGATCAAATATAATTCCAATTTGAACACGCCTGTTTTTATCGTACAAAAACTAAATTTATACTTAAAGATTAACTCTTTACTTATTTATTAAAAGTACATTGGCTTCTGTTTTTTATATCCCCCCAGTCATACGTTTACATATCAATTTAAAATTCGTTTAAGCTAATTATCAACACAAGTTAGGCTGTGGAAGCGCTTTAAAAACATTTATCCCCGATTTTGAGTATTGTTTTATGGAGCTTTAAGGTATTTGAAGCCAAATTTCAGATATTTTACATAGCACCGCGAGCACGACCATCTCCACTATAGTTAGTCGGAAACCTGATTATTATTTTATAAACACTCTACGACGCTGGTGCGGCTTGATTGTTGTAACAGTCTGTTAAACTTAAAAAAACGTGCACTAAGACAATGGAGCAAATCCAAATTTACAAAGAAGTTATTAATAATAAAATAATTTGATCTTGCTAATTCAACAAGTTTCCGATACAGACGAAACCAGGTTATATTGGAACCTCCTATCTGATCAAACCTAAGTTGCGCTTTCCGAAGAAATATCCTAACAACGAAGGCCTTTTTTGGCAGGTTCACATAGGTTAACCCACGTGCTAATTCCAAAAGAAAAATCATGACATTTTTCAAAACTGGTTTATGCGTTAGGTAAAAAAACGAAATATAAAAAACAATTGTTTCTTTCTCGTTACGTCGTTTTTAAAAAATGAAAAGCTACCTGGAAAATTCGACTTCGTTCTTTGTTTTTGAAAACTTTAGTTATTTCAGCGTAAGACGTTTAGTAAACATTTCTTGTTAGTCTTGAATTACCCTCTTAATTACTTTGATATGTACGGGGTGGTCCAAATTGCACACTTTATTATGGAAACGTGACAGAAAAAAATTGACCTAGGTGCCTGGAGCTCAAATTCAATGAGAAAATCACTAGCGTAAATAAAATTCAACTATCTCTAATCCTTTGGCCGCTTGGGGGCGTTTCGCGAATTTAGTCGATTTCTTAAATGCCCCATAACTTTCTTATTATTTTGGCAAAATCTTTATTTTTTACGATAGACAGTTTTTATACAGGGTGTTTGGTTTTTTATACGACCCCAAACTACATTTTTTCATACGGTACACCCTGTATATTTTGGGGTGTTTAAAAAAAACATAAAATTTCCTCAATTTTTATGTATCACTTGTTATATTTACGTTAAATATTATTTCCAATATTACATTTTGAACATTAAAATATTTTGCTTGCAGACATCTAGGTTTTCCATGGCTAACAAAAGACGGCAGTATGATTTAAAACGACAATTTCTTAGTTATCTGGAAATTTTCATTAGTTCATGATATTTTTAATTTGAAATAACAAACCAGAAACAACGAACGTGATAGAAAACTTATGTTAATATAACAAAAGAGTACTATAAATAACATAAC
Organism: Vesta saturnalis; assembly: GCA_036346205.1. NCBI lineage: Eukaryota > Metazoa > Arthropoda > Insecta > Coleoptera > Lampyridae > Vesta > Vesta saturnalis. The sequence goes on from JARFJB010002052.1 coordinate 823,130, forward strand.
AAAAGTAACTAATTAATACTGATCTAAATATACTCAGATAAGTAGTAACAGTAAAACGAATGTAAAAAAAAACAATTTAATAGAAACGGTTGTTTAAATAATAATAATGTTTACTTACTGGTATTCTGCGGTATCTCAAGGCAATAATAAAAATCTAGTAGGCAGCTATAAACATGACGTTTCTTTTTGTTGTTTTTTTAAATATTTCTTTAAACGTAATGTAACTCTGTAAAAAAATGTTTAAAGCACGTTCGTTGTTTTTTGTTTATTATTCCAAATTAAAAATATTTGAAGCTACTTACTAACAATTTCCAGATAACTAAGAAATTGTCATTTGAAATCATGCTGCCATCTTTTGTTATCCATGGAAACCAAGCAAACTATTTTAATGTATAAAACGCAATATTGCAAATAATATTTAACATAAATATAACAAGTGATACAGCAAAAATTTTGGAAATTTTACGCTCTTTTTAAAAGCCCCAAAGTATACAGAGTTGTATAACAAAACAAAACACCCTGTATAACAACTGTCTATCGCGATGGATTCTCCGTAAAAAAGTGCTCTAAGAAAGATTTTGCCAAAATCATTTATCTTTAATAATAAGAAAGATATGAGGCATTAAAGAAATCGACAAAATTCGAGTAACGCCCCCTAGCGGCGAAACGATTAGAGGTAGCTGATTTTCTCATTAAATTTGAGGTCCAGACACCTAGATGCATTTTTTTGTTATCTCTTAAAATAAATGGTGTTTTCATACGAAACTGTCCAATTTGGACCACCCTGTACCTTTCGTCGTGAAACACTGCACAATAAATCGTTTTTCGTATTGTATGTGGTATGAAGGCATCTACAATGTGGTTCTTCAACTGAAACATCAGCAAAATTCAAATCGTATTATCATTTTCCCCTTGAATGTCTCTTACCTCGCCATCATCCCGCTGATCAACGAATTGGTTCAACCAGTATTTCGCAGCCCATTCATACGATAGTTTTTCTGAGTAAGTTAAATTAACACACCGATAATCAAATGCACCCGAAGCCGTTGACTCGACTGACTTCGAACACATCGTAATCCCGTATCTCTTCTTCAATTTATTTGTTACATGGGAACACAAATCGCAACAAGTTATATGCACTTCCCACCCTTCCCGTGGAAATACAAAAGTATCGCTCACTAGATTGATTATAATTCCAATTTTATTAATTCTGTTCGATATCTCCCTTAAACTAAAATTGTGTTGACCCTCATTTGAAAGTATTAGAAGAAAGGGGTTAAGTGTGACATGTCTATAAAATATAGGGTTGCAAAAATAACTATTTGCTCAATTAAAATAGAAGATAAAACTTTATGGGCGTTGTGAACAAAACAACTAAACCTAGTAAAGAACAAACATTAAGACGAGCTGAATACGCAATAATTATACAAGTGGTTAAACAACGAGAACGAAATCTACGATTGCAGGTGATATGATTAAGCAAATGGTATTAATTATACACCATATGTACAAAGAAATTCTCGATTTCAATACTTCTGTTTACGAAAACGTAGCTCCTGGTTTAAAGATAACAAGCAACGTGTAAAAATGCTAGTGGTTTACATAAGCTAAAGTCGTTGTGAGTATGGAAAGCACTCAACCAGAGGTGTTTCAAACACGTTACAAACCCATTGATCTACGTAATCTCAAGAAATTCTTGGATAACAACACGTATTTTCAAGAATTGGTTATTTCATCATTTTATTGCAAAAGTGAAACCATCTTTACGAGAATGAAAACTGTGACAACAATTGGATAACGGTCACTGTCATCATTCAGGTCAAGAATCAGGGGGTTTGGATAAAATTATATTTACCGTTTACATGCCACATAATGTTACGCCATTGATACAACCTATGGACGAAAACGATTTACGTCTACCCAAACTGAATTATAGAGAAAGTGAGTGAAATTATTGTTAAAGAAACGTGTGATGGTTTGAAACAACTTACTCTCGAAGTGATTTGCTCGATATGGGCTGATAAATTTACTGAAGAGAACGACTTACCTTTGAGTATTTTAAAAGAACGCCTGTTATAGGCTACTTCACAAGGGACACCTTCTGTTACATTACTACAAGAACTACACTCAATCGATTACAGTACAAAGGAAATTCAAGAACTATATAAGGATGCAGGACAGTCATGTTACCGAACCATATGAAAGCAGCACAGTTTAAATTGTGGAAAGAATAAGCTGTTTTCGAAATATTAAACAGCAAGCGTTCAGACACAAAAATATATTCAAATATTAAAGTATAACAATAATTAGCTTCAAACGGAAGATTAAAATTATAACAAAAATACTAATGTTGTATAATAATGTGCCTCTGACTCAGTGGTAGATTGAGATAGGGAGAGTTCTAATAAATAATTAAATTAACCTACCTGAGATGCTAGTTGCCTCTTTATGCTTGATTGTTCCCACTTAATGGCATAAAAAGTTATTAAAAATTATGAATAAAATAATAAATTCTCGAGCGCCATGTTATCTTTAAATCAGGAAAATAACAAAACCCTAAATAATGAATACTAAAAACATTTAACAGAAATGAAAATAAAATAACAAATTACATAAGTTTATTTTAATAAATGGTTGAAAATGTGAAAAAATATTCAGGAGACTTAAACTAAAGTATAAAAAACTTTACCTTTTAAATGTTCTGTTTATAAACTGATACAGGTACTATGAAGCAGAAGGGTTTCTGTGGTGAAGTCAATGTCTTGCTTTATGGAATTTCCTTGTGGTTTAATTCGCCAAATTTATTGGTAACAGAATGCAGAACTGGCGTTGTTCGGGTAACTTATGTAAACTTGCCATTTAGATAATATATTTTAAAATATAGACTTATACGTGTTAGTAAAGATTAGTAATATTAAGTACTTAAAAAAATGCATACTTTAAAAAATGAGTATTGAAAAGTGCAAATTAACGTTCAAATTAATGTGCCACTTAACGTGCCACCTAACGTGCCTAAAAAACAAACAAATGCTTAGTTTTAAATACAATGAGAAAAAAACTTACCATCAAAATTTTCTTGATGGCACATATTAAAAAATTAAGTAAAAATCATACTTATTGCTGTTAACAGTCAGCATCAACTAAACTAAGAAAAGCTTTCTCAATAACTCAAGCGTAAAAGTTTTCTTGCGTTGCGCTGTTACATAATATAAATCCAATTTTTTAAGAAAGGGAACTAAAACTATTTATGTAATATTACACACAAAAGATATGTTATATGAAATGCAAATTAAGTTGCCAGTCTTCAATTTTATATGAAAATAATTAAAAACTCCTCTAATTTTACGCCAAATAAATTAATGATTTTAGATTAACGTATTTATTAATACAACCACAAAAAAAAGGTTGTTACACACCCCCTCCTAAAATTTGGACTCGGAGATCACCAAAGCGGAGATTCCAAACACTAAGCTAATAAATGAAATTATTAAAATTTAAAAAAAATAACAAGAAAATGTACGAAGAAGTACGGAAAATGTGGTGACGTCGGTCAGGAAAGACCCCTCGCAACACCAAAAAAAGCTAATGACGCGCTACCACCCGCACACGCCACTAGTCGGGAATCAAGGACCCGAAACCTTAAATAAAGTCAAAAAACTTTAACTGGTGGGGTTAGTGAAGCAAACCACCATCAGGAGAGCAAAATGAGTATCCGGTAAAAAAATTTGAATCTAAGGTAAAAAAACGAACGGAAACCGTAACCTACCATGACCTGAAGGGACAGTGGGCAGAGAACCCGGAAACGGTCATCGTGCAACTTCATAAAAAATCAAGGCTAAACGCCACTCTACTCGAGAGTATAAGTATTAAAAAAAAAAATCCTTGCGGACTAACAATAAATAATCGCGAGATTTGAGGTCGAGAGAGAGCGGTTCAATTACCCTACTCCGGTGGTCTCAAACCAAGCCTCCTAGGTACATAACACAACTACCACAGTCACGTTCGATAAGTGAGTCAAAATCGGTAAACCCAAGATACGACTATTTTCATGGCAAATTAGCTCAGGATGCTTCGTCGTGGAGAACAAGAGAGGCCACTCTACCCTTCACGAGATTCAGGTTTCATGTTGTTCCACAGTCATCGTCCAAGACTCAACATACCCTAACTAACAAGCACATTTTATAAATAAATCGAAATCTAGGTGAGATAGCCAAGAGAAAGGTGATGCACTCTTACGAACACAACAACCCCCTCCTAAAACTACCAAAACGTCATAATCAGGAAGTGAACTAATCGAGGTTGACACGAGGCGAACCGAAGTCCTCAAGCACCGTCCAAGAATAGTAACACTACACAAATCAGGAAAAATAAAATAACTAAATTAATCAAAAAATAAAAATGTATAGAAGCATTACTAGTTTTCTTATCAATGGTAAAGAGTTTACACGTCAAATTAACGATCAGAGGTAAACTCAAAATAGTTATCTTCAATTTTACTATTGTAACAATAGCAAATGGAAAATCCAATAAAGAAAGATAATCTGCCTGAGAACTAATGTCCCACAAAGTCGGCAATTCAATCACACAATGGGATCTAAATATCAACCATCGTGCTAAACAAATGTAGCAAAAATCATGCTAACAAATGTAAAAAAAATAATTAAGTGGTTTGCAAAGCCACAACAATATAAAATAAAATAATGTGCGAAATAAGCACAAAATAAAATTATTTTGAAAAATTATCAAAATAATTAAAAAATATAAATAAGAAAACCAGAATGTAAAAATACTAGAATAAAAAATAATTAAAAAGGATTCGAAAAAAAAATAAGAACTAATGAGGTTTTAAATCCTTAACATGGAAAACACCTAAGGGTTTATTATCAATAGGGGTGGCCAATCGGTACGTAGTTGGACCTACCACTTCAATAACTTTCGCTTCAATAAATTTTGGAGCTAACTTTTGACTATAATTTTTAGTCGCATCAGATAAAGTAAAATTCTTTTTCCAAACTAAATCGCCAACATTTAATTTCAACGGACGACGTCGCAAATTGTAAGATTTTGAATTTCTTTCGTAAGCTGCATGTAAATTTTGTTTAACATGTTTAAAAATGGGTGAAAGTTTATTTAAATCTTGAACTAATTGTTCACGGTTAGTAATAAATAAATCATCCTCTTTGAAATCCTTTAGTCGACCATAAAAATCTCCAGAAATCGGAACTGTCCGACCAAACGCCAAAAAGGAAGGTGAAAATTTCGTAGACTCATGAACAGCGTTACGAATAGCATGCGCAATTTTGTGAATTTCAACATCCCAATCCTTGTGATCATCTTGAATATAAGATCTAATCGCATTACCTACTTCTTTATTAACTCTCTCAACAAAATTTACTTGAGGGTGATAACTTGCATTAAACCAAACGGATTGAACTTTGTAAGAACTCATTAAATTTTTAAATTGTGAACTTTTAAATTGAGGACCATTGTCCACCATACAAATTTGAGGAACACCGTATACTAGAAATACATAATTCTCAATATATTGACAAATTCTTTTAGCAGTAGCACTGCGCATAGGGTGAATCAAAGTAAATTTAGTAAACCAATCACAAATAACTAACAAAACTGTGTTTCCACTCTTTGATCTAGGAAAAGGACCCACTAAATCAATAGAAATACATTGAAAAGGATAAGAAACATTTTTCTCTTTCCCCATAAAACCATAATGATTAAATTGTGAAGACTTGCTTCGATTACAAACATTGCAATTCCTAATATATTTGGAAATATCTGACTTCATTTTTGGCCAGTAATAAAATTCTTTAATTTTTGAAAAAGTTTTAAAAACACCAAAATGTGATGATGTAGGATCATCATGAAATTTTCGTAAAATATCTTTCCTTAAAGATTTCGGAACAACTAATTTCCATTCCACTAAATTCGATTCGATGTTTAATTCATTAGAAATAAATTTGTAGAGTTTATTATCTTCAACTCTCCAATTAGGAAATAATTCAGGATTTTTAGAAACATTGGCTAACATTTTCTTATACCAATCGTCTAAATCAACAACAGAAAATTCTAAAGAACTAACTTCCAAAGGTGCTCTAGAAAGTGCATCAGGAACTACATTTAATTTACCTTTACGATGAATAACTTCAAAATCAAATTGTTGAAGTTTAACACTCCATCTGGCTAATCTACCAGAAGGATCTTTTAAATTATTGAGCCAAATCAATGAATGATGATCTGTAATAACTTTAAAATGGGTACCTTCAATATAAGGTCTAAACTTTTGAATACCAAAAATAACTGCAAGTAACTCACGTTCTGTAATAGAATAATTTTGCTCGGCTTTGTTCAAAGTACGAGAACCATAGGCAATAACAACTTCCTTTTCTCCTACTCCTTGTGTTAACACACATCCAACTCCACAATTAGATGCATCACATTGTAAATAAAATGTTTTAGAAAAATCAGGGCTCGCTAAAATTGGAGCTTTAACTAATAAAGATTTAATTTTCAAAAATGAATCATTCGCTTCGTCATTCCATAAAACTTTCAGAGATTTCTTCTTACCTTTCAATAAATTATTAATCGGAGATAAAATAGTGGAAAAATCATGAATGAAACGTCGATACCAAGAACACATTCCAATAAAACGTTTAACTTCTGTAAAAGTATGTGGTTGAGGAAATTCAGTAATAGCTTCCACCTTTGAAGGATCGGTGTGAAGACCAACATATCAATAACAAAACCTAAATATGATAATCGAGGTTTACAAAATTCACATTTATCTAAATTAATATTCAATTGGGCATCCTTAAGCCTTTTAAAAACTTCTCTTAAAATCGCAACATGTTCCTTGAATGTACTCGAAAAAATAATAATATCGTCTAAGTAAACAAAAACTGATTGAGATAAATCATGTCCTAAAATGGAATCCATAAATCGCTGTAATGTACTGGGTGCGTTGGTTAAGTCCCATGGGCATAACAGTATACTCAAATAATCCTCTACGTGGAACAGTAAAAGCAGTTTTTTCACAACTCTCAGCGTCTAAAGGTATTTGCCAAAAAGCTTTCTTTAAATCAATTGAAGTTAAATAACGAGCATCTCTTAATTTATCCAAAATATCGTTTAAAAATGGTAAGGGGTAAGCATCTTTTTTTGTAACAGAATTTAATTTCTTAGCATCAAAACAAACTCTAAAATCACCTGTCTTCTTCTTAACTAAAACCATTGGAGAATTCCAAGGCGAAGAACTGGGTTTAATAATTCCTTGCTCAAACATATCATCAATTTCTCTGTTCGCATGCTCCAGCATAGCAGGAGATAATGGAAAATAACGTTGTTTAATTGGTACTGCATCACCAGTATTAATTGAATGAAAACTTTATTTGTCTTACCTAACTTTGAAGTTGATAAGGTTTTAAAAGGTCAATAACTTGATTTAATTCAAAACTTGATTATTATTAAGATCATCAATACTCTTAATCATAGAAAAGTTGTCTCTGCAGAGTTTGCAACAAAAGAATTTTCACCAAAATCAGCTTTAATTTCAAATAAACGACAAAAATCTACCCCAAAGTAATTGCAGTAGTAATAAATTCAGAAACAATAACAGAAATAGTTTTAGTAATACCATTAATAGTCAAAGATAAATCAACACTCCCCAAAATGGATTGTGAAGAACCATCAGCAATAACCAATGATGAAAAAGGCGAATTCCTATTTAATTTTAAATCATATTTATCAATCAAATACAAAGCAGGCTTACCTAAAATTGTCACGGTAGCTCCACTATCTAATAAAGCAATAAAATTCTCATTAAAAATCCTTACATTAATAAAAGGTCTAACATCATCATTCTTCTCTACAAATTTAGAACAATTTTTCGAAGTTCCAAAAAATTCCTTAACAGTAATCAACCACTCGTTAAAAACATGCTTGTCAGCCTCTGAAAAATCATAAGAAATGTGTCGACTAACGGAACACTTTTCATTTACAAGTTTTTTGAAAATTTACACCTCGGACAATTAGAAAAAGTAACATTGGAATAACCACATCTAAAACAAAAGATTCTATCATCACCCTTATCACAGGTGTGAAAGGTATGACCCAACTGTCTACATTTAAAGCATGTTGTTGAAGACTTAGCTGTATTAATTTTTGGAGTTGTAAAAGTAGAATTCATATTTTTTGGTTTAATACCTGAAAAATGGACTTTAGGTTTAATATTTTGTTTCACCGCCGAAGAAGGCTTATAATCAGATTGTCTTTGTGAATCTGAATAAGAATAAAATTTGAATTTAGAATTCTGAGCTTTCACTTGTTGTAATTTTTTACACAAATCTACTAAATGAAAAATATCATTTACACTAACAAGGGCTAATTGAGTAGCAAACCAAGGTTGTAAATTTTTCATTATAATCCTTAATTGTTCACCTTCCGAAGGAGGAATCTCTAATTGAGAAAATAAATTAACCATTTCATAAATAAAAAGGGTTGGAATTTCATCAAAAGCCTGTTTACGATTTTTAATATCATCTAACAAAACTTCGTCATGTCCTTCCGGTAAAAAGTCGCTTTTTAATTTAGTAATAAGATCGTCCCAAGTATGCAAAAACGGTTTAACCGCCCTATACCAAACCAAACCTTTCCCCGCAAATAAATCAACACCTGATAAAAGCATTTCCTTCCTAGAAATATTTCGAGCAATCATTAGCTCCTCACATCTTTGAATAAATGTAAAAACTTCTTTCTCACTACCATTAAACTTTAAATTTAATTTATATACAGGAACAGAACCTTTTGAAATTTGCAAGTTATCTATTAATTTTGAAAAATCTTCTGTTGGAATATTAACTGAAGTATTAACAGGATCATTTTGTGACAACGAAATATTTGAAGTATTTAAATTTGAAACATCATTATTTAATTCAATATTTTCATTTATAGATTCAATTAATTCTAACGATTCGTTACATAAAGTCAACAATTGATCATGTAAATGTAAAAATTCATCATCAAAAGTTATGTAATTCAAGCGTTTCAAAATATGTAAAATCGTGTGTGTAGTCTAAGATATTCTGATTTCGAGGGCTTATGTTTAAAAAGTTTAATTGAAGACTGAATATGATTTAACTTTTCCTTCAATAATTCCAATTCTACTGTTTGAATTATATCGCACTTCGGGTATTAATCAAATAAATTTGGATTGATTTTTCTGCATTTAACAGACGTCTTAAAAGCTTACGCTTCTCTTCCACAATTAACCGTTCTGCTCCACTTACATTGCGAAATTGTAGTTCAATTAATAATTCATCACTATAAAGAACATCAACTAAATAATTTACAGTTGACATCGTAACACACTCAATAAAGTTCCTTATATAAACACATAAAATACCAAGCGTAACCTAAATCGTAACACTCCTTAAAATTCTGTAAACACTAAATAATCAAATCAAAAAATATAAACAATCACAAGTGGGAATAATTAACATTGAAACAACAGCAAGTCCCTTTTCTGGCCCCACAAATATAACCCAAATGTAAATAAAATATCAAATAAGTAATAAATTTCAATGTCCCTGCTCGTCGCGCCAAAGTATAACAATAATTAGCTTCAAACGGAAGATTAAAATTATAACAAAAATACTAATGTTGTATAATAATGTGCCTCTGACTCAGTGGTAGATTGAGATAGGGAGAGTTCTAATAAATAATTAAATTAACCTACCTGAGATGCTAGTTGCCTCTTTATGCTTGATTGTTCCCACTTAATGGCATAAAAAGTTATTAAAAATTATGAATAAAATAATAAATTCTCGAGCGCCATGTTATCTTTAAATCAGGAAAATAACAAAACCCTAAATAATGAATACTAAAAAACATTTAACAGAAATGAAAATAAAATAACAAATTACATAAGTTTATTTTAATAAATGGTTGAAAATGTGAAAAAATATTCAGGAGACTTAAACTAAAGTATAAAAAACTTTACCTTTTAAATGTTCTGTTTATAAACTGATACAGGTACTATGAAGCAGAAGGGTTTCTGTGGTGAAGTCAATCTCTTGCTTTATGGAATTTCCTTGTGGTTTAATTCGCCAAATTTATTGGTAACAGAATGCAGAACTGGCGTTGTTCGGGTAACTTATGTAAACTTGCCATTTAGATAATATATTTTAAAATATAGACTTATATGTGTCAGTAAAGATTAGTAATATTAAGTACTTAAAAAAATGCATACTTTAAAAAATGAGTATTGAAAAGTGCAAATTAACGTTCAAATTAATGTGCCACTTAACGTGCCACCTAACGTGCCACCTAACGTGCCTAAAAAACAAACAAATGCTTAGTTTTAAATACAATGAGAAAAAAAACTTACCATCAAAATTTTCTTGATGGCACATATTAAAAAATTAAATAAAAATCATACTTATTGCTGTTAACAGTCAGCATCAACTAAACTAAGAAAAGCTTTCTCAATAACTCAAGCGTAAAAGTTTTCTTGCGTTGCGCTGTTACATAATATAAATCCAATTTTTTAAGAAAGGGAACTAAAACTATTTATGTAATATTACACACAAAAGATATGTTATATGAAATGCAAATTAAGTTGCCAGTCTTCAATTTTATATGAAAATAATTAAAAACTCCTCTAATTTTACGCCAAATAAATTAATGATTTTAGATTAACGTATTTATTAATACAACCACAAAAAAAAAGGTTGTTACAAAAGTCAGCCAAATAGCCTATAGAATATGTATTTCGGATTGCTGTTATGTTCCAATTAAAAAGTGTGTATTTGTTTCTCTCCGTGGGTACTTGTCCTAAGCCTATTAAACTGATAGCTGAGGCTTGCTGTCGGCAACTACTCAACTCCCTATACCCTTTAATACATGAATAATTGTTCTTCTTGATGGCTAATAATTAAATTCTAACAGTCTTTGAATGATATAATATACGTAGATAAGTACCTATATTAACCAATATTAGAAGATAATTAGATATTTTTAGAACATGTTTTAAATAACATATTTATTTGGATGAATATATCTCTTCGCATCCACTATAATCCGAGGTGAACTTCTGCATTAGAACTAAACCGCCCAAAAGCGGTACCACAGGAACAAGGGCTGCTTAAACGGTGTTCCGCTCAAACAGAGACCGTTGTATCGGGAACCGAGGTTATGGGGCTCGCTGAATATGCGTGAAATCTAAAATCGAGGGAGTGCCTACTTCCAGCAATACACGTACATTTTTACAGAAATCTGCCAGAAATCACTTAAAAATCTCGAAGTATTCACAGACAGCTAACGAAATCACTTGCGCAATCCCTATTTTAAACCCCTTGCATTCGTGGGAATATTATCAAAGCAAAGCAAAAGTTGCGTAGCCAGTCATTTTTTTTTCACTAATTCTATTGGTGTGACTCAGTGACAATTACGTTATGCCGTACCTTTATTGTGAAAGATTCAATTAAGAAAAATTTTAGATATACATTGTTGTATTACTTATTATTCTTATATTCTCAGTATTCCAAGTTATTTAGTGATTTGAGATCCTACTTGATTATCAGGTGATAATCAGGAAAACAATCTCGGACTCGAGGAATTCTATTCTTTGAGTCAAGGATTGCTTCAAGATTGTACTGAATGAAGTTACAGGTTAATCTTTTCCAAACGAGCAATCTTTTTGGTGCATGAAAATCGTATTCTTTTTAAATTAATCTTAAAATCAAATGTAACAGAAATATAAACCCGTACAATCCTGACTTGAAAACAAATATTATGTTTGTTATGTGTTGCAAACGCATTATGTACGTCAGTCAGTCAATCTGTCCCTCCGCGCGTCGATTTTAAACAAAGCGGTTTGACGTAGAATGATCCAATTTTCTTTAAAATGTTCCGTAAGGCACTAATAACTAGGGCTATTAATACGGTTCAGCTAGAGGTCAAAGGTCAAGGTTAAAAAACGTTTACAGATGAATATTACTTGCGAACGATTTCAAGTAAAAATATACGGTTTTTAGCGTGTTTTACAAAGTGACGCACCCATGCAGTGAAAAGTGAATGTTTCATTTTACGATAATAGGGATTTTGACCACAGATCTCTCAAACTTGGGAGAAGAGAGATTTTTAAAATAAATTAATAAAAGATCTCCACGAAATGAATGGTTTCCACCAATTTCCATTACCTTCGGCTTCCTATAAGCGCGATTGGTCGTAATTCCGAAACGGTAAATCGTAGACGACATACGACCACTTATTAGAAACCTTTCGTCAAGACAGACCCCTTTTTCATGAATTTGGAATCTCCATAAAATTAGGAGGGGGATAAATGCCACTACGTCTGCATTCATCCTACTCTAAGTAAAGGAGTTTTCTTCCACCAACTTTCATGCCCTCCAACCTACTATAAGCGATACTCCTCCTCACTAGTCGCTCTACCAACTTTCTTCCCCTCCAACTCTCTATACACGAAATCAGTCATAATTCAGAAACGGCGATCTTACGCGGAGTGAGGAAGAATTAAATTTAAGTTTTCTCGACGGTTTTGAGGCTTTACCAAATTTGGAAGGAGAGTTATCAACCACCAACTTTCACTCTTTGGTACCCACTCGAGTACCCACTGTAAGCCAGACCGCTTACAATTCCGAAACTATAGATCACAGATATGCCATGTGACCACTCGTTTCTGCATAGGATGGGGTTTACAACACATTACCACATCCGCAGATTCAGTTTAGGACGGTTTATTAATCATCATTTGCATATATACAAACTGTAGCAATTTCTATTAATGTATTAATCAATTATTGTATATTATCCAACCATGCTTAAATATAACTAGTAGCTAGGTAATTAAAAACCACCTTAGCCAGACCCTTCGAAGCGGCGATTAAGTTAACGACTAAATCATTAACTCAGTTACTAGTTGACATTTTTTATTTCCTTTTGATATAGCAATCGCAAAAAATCCTGCGACTGTTATGGCAATCTCTGAAAATTTCTGTGAATGCCAAACGCAACCATTCAACAATTTTGACAATCTTCCAAAATCACAGGGATTTCCATGGAAGTCACCGTATTCACAAGAAAATCATAAGATTTCTGAGCTTTGTGTACAGGCTGTCCAAAATTCGAGGGCAAGCATGGGGATCTCGCTTATTATAAGAGATAGGATATAGGTTTAAATTCGGCACTTTTGCTAAATTCGATGCCGAGTAATAATCTGAAAAGAAATTTGAGCTAACTCAAATGGATTTGGTTTTATGCTCAAAAAACAAAAAATTTCGATTTTTGTTTTTCGCGTTTGGCCACCTTATTATTAGGAATTTTCAAAATTCGATTAAACATTATTAAGGCACCTTTTTAGGTATAATACTAATACGGTATTAAAAATATTATGTGACGTTTCGTTTATTCTGAACCATCATCAGGTTTATTTTTTCTTATGGGGGTTAAGATATATTTTTATGTCGTTGGATGGAGAATGTTATGCTGATTTTAGCAATATATAACACTTTATGGTTTGATCGACTGCGAACTAAAATAATAAGAAAAATACGAAGAACAAGATTCCGCCTTCTTGGATCCAGCAAGGAATAATTACAGTAGTTCTACTTATTTAATTTGTTAAACTCGTTAGAACATCCAAAAAAATATAAAAACATTTAAACAATTTAAAAAAAAAACATTAACAAACAACTCAAACAAGTATGTCTATGTAACACGATCATAATAGCGACAACGCAAATTTATCGATAGGTAACAACAAAATAATTACACAGACAAACAAATAAAAATTATTATAATAAATGTTCGAACAAGTTTCCTCCTTCTTGAATACAGTAACGAATTCTTCTTCTACAATTGTTTACGCTTCTTTGAATGGTTCGCCTGGGAATTTGACGAAATTCATTAACAACCCTATTCTGGAGTTCTTCTATATTTTGCGGTGGCGTCTTATAAATCAAATTTTTTAAATAGCCCCAGACGAAGTAATCTAAAGGGGTTAAATCTGGACTTCTTGCTGGCCACCTAAGTGGTCCCCTATTTCCCATCCATTTATCAGGAAATTCGCCGTTAAGATATTCACTTATTATCGCAGCATTATGAGGAGGAGCTTCGTCCATTTGCCACCAGAGAGTCCATCTTTCGTTTAGCGGAACATCATCCAAAAGGTCTGATATTTCGTGTGTTAGAAATGCGAGGTAGCGTTGAGACGTTAGGATACCTTCGTAAATAATTGGCCCAAGGAGCCTATCCTTCCAGATTCCAACCCACACATTAAAGGACCGGTGGCCTTGTCCTCGCATTTGCCTGTTAATTCGTGGATTTTCAACGGACCAGTAGTGCTCGTTATTATGATTAAACATTCCATTAGTGGAAAAATTGCACTCATCCGTCCAAATTATTTGATTGAGAAAGTTGCGATTTTCCAGCATTTTGGTATTAAGTTGGTTACAAAAATCCAACCGTCTCATATCGTCCCCAGGCCGAAGAGTTTGACTAACGTGTAACTTAAATGGTTTATAACGATGTTGCTTTAACACTCGCCAAACTGTCGTTTCTGGCACTTCAATAGTTTGCTCTATTTCTCTGGTAGATGTTGAAGGATTTTCTTGAACCTAAGATGGATAACATAAAGTCATAACTCTCCAAAAAAATGTCTGCGGAAATTAGCAGTGAAGTGAGTGGAAATTCTTATAATTAGTATAATACTAACAAATAGTACCTGATGTAATATTTCTTCTTCGGCATCTCTGTCTAGTCTGCTACCATATGCATTTCGAGGTTTCTGAAAACATCCAAATTCTCGCAAATTTTGGTCTAATTTTAAAAAATATCTCTGGTTTGGTTGCTGCCTCTCCGGATATTCCTCTAAATATCTTTGTTCTGCTCTGACACTATTTCTATTGCAGCTATAATATATCCTTATTATGTCTCGTTTTTCTGAATTTGAAAACATCCTAAAGAAACTTGCAAATTTTAAAGCACTAACACGAAGGATCTTGCAGTTATTACCCTTTTTACAATCAGAAAATGACATGACAAAAGCCAACTCCTGAATTTTGTTTGATTCATGGGTATCGTGATAATGTAATATTTAGTTTTTAATTTAAGACTGTTTTAGTTCGCAGTCGATCAAACCATGAAGTGTTATATATTGCTAAAGCCAGCATAACATTCTCCATCCAACGCCATAAAAATGTCTTGACCCCGATAAGAAAAAATAAACCTGATGATGGTTTAGAATAAACAAAACGTCGCATAATATTTTTAATACCGTATTAGTATTGTGCGTAAAAAGTTGCCTTAATAACGTTTAATCGAATTTTGAAAATTCCTAATAAGGTAGCCAAACGCGAAAAACAAAAATCGAAATTTTTAGTTTTTTAGCATAAAACCAAATCCATTCGAGTTAGCTCAAATTTCTTTTCAGATTATTACTCGGCATCGAATTTAGCAAAAGTGCCGAATTTAAACCTATATCCTATCTCTTATAATAAGCGAGATCCCCATGCTTGCCCTCGAATTTGGGACAGCCTGTACATTTTTTTAAGGAGCGGTCACTTACAGAATACATTAAAAACATCGAATAATGAAGTTGAATATTCGATAATAAATAAATGGGGGCAAGTTTGAAAAATGCTCATACACGTCGATTGGTATTTTTAGTTACGCATTTTTTTGTACAAAAACTTTTTATACAAGGTGTGCCATGTAACATTGGCCAATATCGACTTTCTTATTTTAAATATAACACACTGTATATTATTCAATGTTTGGATTCTCTAGAAAATTCTAGACATATTTCATCTCGTATTCCATGTATAATGTCCTATACCTATCTTCAACTGTTTCGGAAATATTAAGTGGTCTAACATTTATTGCAAAAATTAACATTAACAAAAGAAAATTATATGATTACAGAAATTTGCTACAACACACTCAATAGTTATTTCCCGTCTAGGTCTTGATAATGAGAAACTAAGCAAAAAAAAACATTTCAGCGTTCCTGTTTACTGATATGAAATAAGAAAAAGCCATAAATAGTCTTGTTTACTTTTGTTTAAAGCAGTAGTTGTCAGCGTTATAGTCGGTTGGATTTCGCTAACTGTATATCAAAAAATGGTTCATTTAACAGAAATGCACAAAATAACAATTCTATGCATGATTGGTTATGGAGAGTACACACGGACACAAATGGAAGTTGTTCGCTTATTTCATGAAAAATTTCCAAATTTGCCGGCTATATCCCAAGGGACAACTACTAAAATAGAAAAGCAGTTTCGCGAGCATGGACATGTAAGGCGGATAAAAAAAGCAGCTCCCAATGCAATAAGTGATGGTACCAAATTGGATGTTTGAGTTTAAGGGAACCCCACATACTTCTAGTCGAAAAGCACCCCTACTGTTCTATGTTAGCCATTATATTAAAAGAAAATAAAATGCATCCGTATAAAAAGATACCAACACAGGAGCTCATGGAAGACTATTTTGATAAGAGAACGTATTTTAGTGAACAAATGATGGCGACGTTAGATAACAATGTGATCCAATTAGAACATGTTTTGTTTTCTGATGAGTGCACCTTATACTTCACGGTCAGCTAAGCGTTAAAATTGCCGACATTGGCCTAGGAAAAATCCTCACTGGATGAAAGAAGAACATACGCAATACTCTGAAAAGGTTAATGTTTGGGCAGGAATTGTTGGAGATCATATCATAGGTCCCTTTTTTCATTGATGGTAATTTTGATGGCGATAACTATTTAGCACTGGTCCAAAATAATGTCATACCAAGTTTGACAAACTTATATCCTGATCCATCAAATCTATAAGTTCCAGAGAATAAGATATGGTTTCAGCAAGATGGAGCACCGCCCCATTACTAAATCAATGTCCGGCAGTACCTCAACCGAATATTTCCAAATCGGTGGATACAGAGATCCGTCACGCTTGTGATGTAGAGTAACCGAGTGTAACGTTTTTTTTGTTTTTTACATTACCAATAAATAAACAGTATTACTTATTAGTTTTTCAGTGTGTTGTAGCGAATTTTCTTTTGTCAATGTTAATTTTTGCAATAAATCTGAAAGCACTTAATATTTCCGGAACAGTTGAACATAAGACATTGTACATGGAATATGTCTAGAATTTTTTGAAGAATCCAAAAATTGTATAACATATAACATTGCATTTAAAATAAGTAAGTTGGTATTGGCCACTGTTACATGACACACCCTGTATATAAAGCTTTTGTGAAAAGATGCGCGACTAAATGTATATATATATATATATATATATATATATATATATATATATATATATATATATATAATCGAAATAAACAAATAGGTAATTAATAATACTTCGCACTTCAATTATATAGGGTGATTCTTCGTATATAAACCGACAATCAGCAGGTGCATGTATAAGATTTAACGTAACTTACCTCTTTACTAAGTTGCACCCCTGAGAAATCAAAATCAATATCTCAGTTATACTTGAACTTAGAAAGACCAAATTTGCTACACGTTGTGAGTGTAGCAAGAGCATTAGTCGACAGTAAGTAAAGTTCAACTGTGGCATTTTAAATTAAAATGTGATAGAATTTTTTAACCCGTTGGCGCACTTAAGAAATTATTACTCTATTTTATCAGGAATTTATTTTTCAAAAACTTAAAAGATGCATAGTAGCTGTGTTATTTGAAATAATCGAAAATTCAAAAGTTGGCTATGAAGTTAAAGGTCAAACTTGACGATGAGGACAAAGGGTTGAATAAGAATAATTTAATAGAAAAACAGAAATAACATACAATTTGCACCGATAAGTTATTAAAATTGTTTAAAATTACCACCGTGTTCTTTCAAGCATTATATTCTTCGTTGAAGCCTACTTTATCCAATAACTTCTGATTCTTTCTAATGAGGAATACACAAATTCTTTTAACATTCCCTAAAAAAAGAAATCACATTTGTTGAGGTCTGGTGATCGTGGATACCAAACTTGTGGGTAATTATTTCCTCTTCCAATCCATTTATCTGGATATTTGTGGTTTAAGAAGTCTTTAACAACAATACTAAAATGAAGTGGTGCTCCATCATGCATAAACCAATGTATCTGTTGAATTGGCACCTCGTCGACTAGATCCGTGAGTGTGTTTCGGAGAACTTCGAAATAAGTTTCGCCATTTAGTTGATTCGGTAAAATAACTGGACCAATTAAATACCGATCAATAACATCGATCTAAACATTTGTTTAAACTCGCGTTAGAAATGTCGAGGAGTTACTGAATGAGGGTTTACGTCGGAATAATCATGATAGTTGTGTAAATTTGTAATACCTCTACGGGCGAAACAAGCTTTATCAGTCAAGATAATTTTCTTTTGAAAAGTAATGTTTTGATAATAAACTGACAAAAAATCACTCGTTTAACCAAATCATCCGTAACAATTCTTGTACTTTTTGAATGTGATATGGGTGTAGTAGATAATGTTTGATAACTCGGTGCACAAAAGTTTGGGATATACCAGTTTGCCAAGTAGTAATATGCGAATCATCTTCAATTGCATTCAAAATAAGTTCTTCGTCTTGCGTCCCGATTGCAATAGCAAGTTCTTGGGTGTTACTGGAAAACTTAGCTGTTTTTTAAGCTCGTCGTTCAACAATGGAAAAAGTTTCGTTATGGAGGATCACACCATTAGGAAAATCTTTTCCGATATTATTCAAAATAACACTTTATAAGTCCGCGAACGGGTTAAAAAATCTGTCACATTTTAATGGTTAGCCATCCCTTATCAAGCCTTTAAAATGCTACAATTGGACCCTACTTACTGTGAATTAATGCTATTGATACGCTCACAATGTGTACCACATTTGGTTGTTCCAAGTTCAAGTATAACTGAGATGTTGATTAATTTCGAAATTTGAAACCCCATTTTCAAGGCCTATAACTTCTCAGGGGTGCAGCTTAGTATAGACGTAAGTTGCGTTAAATCATCATATTTTGGGCTCCCCTACACGCCCATGACTTGTGTCGGTTCTTATGTGACTCACCCTGTATATAAAAGACTATAGCTCGGACTATAGTCATTCTGGCGCATTTGTAAGCAAAAAAAGACATATACGTCGTTTTTAAAAAGAATAGGATCCAATACAGAAATGTTTGTGCCAAAACCTAGTTTATGTTGCTTATTCTCAAAAGGAAAATTCCACGAGTGTATAAGTGAATTTGAATGTTAGAGGTCATTCTGATAATGCTCTCGGAGATCGGGGATATTGGAATTCAAAAATTTACATTATGTTGTGATGTGATATGTAGGGCGACCTAAAGGTAAGGAAACCTATAGGATTTTTTCGGTCCGAATGTATGGCTCTCAGTTTGGCTTAAAATTAGTTCCCAAAACGCTTGTCGACCACTGATGATGACGAGACTGAGCTTTCAAATGCGTTCGGTGTTTTTCACTTTATTTGTGTGGTACATGACCGCATTTTGTTTATTACATACATATTAACAAAACCGCTGGTGGATAATTACATAATTATTAAATGTAATAAAGAACGTTTTATAATCTTTTAAAAATATTAACCAGTTTTTGAAAAACAGTAGAATATTGAAATTATAATTGGATTTAAAGGTCAGAAATTATTAAAATCATTATCTGCTTCAGTAATTAAAAAAATTGTACATATTGTCTGCTCGTAATCAAGCAACCAACTAAAAAATCGTTTATGTTGTTTTCAAGGTTGTAAGAGTTAGATATAAATAAACATCAAAAATTTGCAGTACCTACGTACTATATTTATTGTTTTCTATTTTATTATCTAACCGGTTATTTTACTGTTATATATTATAATATTTGTTAGAGGGAATTAATTATACAGTAATGCTAATAAAGGAAATCAATGATTATTTTTCAACCATATGAGTTGTTTATTATTATATGAAATGAACACCAACTTCCGCACGGTTATTTATAATTTAGTTACAAATGTATACAAAATTGTTTTTCTACTGAATAATAATTATCAACTTAAATATCTAAATATTGCAGGATGTAGGTGCGAAATAAAACAGGTGCCCTAACCTAATCGAAATTCTAGATGGTATTTGAAGGATACCGTTAGCAGCACTGATTATCGGATTTGGGTGGACATAATTCGACCTACACAACACAGTTACGTACCTGATTTACCTGTAACTTTTCAACGCAGAATAAGTACTTTAAATCCTCATAGATAAATAATAACATAAAATCCTACCTTCAATGCAAACAACGTGGTCCCTTATCTGTTGAGCAACCCCAACAAGTCCATCAGGTAACAAGTCTATTAAATCATAAATTGCATAAATTGAAGGATGTACACTTTCGAATCTCTGAATTTCTTGTCTGATAGCAAGAGAATTATTTAAGTAAGGTTGTATATGCGGTCGGGAATTCATGTTAATCCTTTCTATTTTGTTTTATAACTCACTGTCACAAATTTTCATTTAACACCATTGTTTAAATAATATTTGTTTATAAATTTAAAGAAAGATAGATAATATATTAAAAGGTTTGTTTACAGAGGCACTCGTAAAACGGTTATCACATGCTTTGAGTAATTAACAAATAACAAACACTTATAATAATAATAATAATACACAAACCACGAGGTTGGAACATAACTAACTAACAACACTCCCACCAATCTTTCTCCATTCCATTTGGAACTGAATGATTTTATTTTAGCAAACAAGGATGCCACAAGTAACACAAATTGTATTTAAAAACCTGTATATTTGCAGAGTTGACGATATTATTGGCTGCTCGGTGTTCCTACTAACCGTTAGATGGTGAGACAATACATTGAAGTACATATTGATGAAAACTTTAACTCAGTGAGTTATGCAACTTCAAATACACAACAGATTTCAACATTACCTATTCTGTTGCTACGACTTACATTTTGTAATGAACTAATGATAACTGAATCGTTATTTATCTACTTGGATAGAATTTATATTCAACTAAGTTGAATACGTTATTAAATAGAAGAATAGTATGTATTCTAATAGACGGTTTCCATTAAAGTTTGACATTTAAATGAGAGAGACAAAAGTTCTCCCTAGATATGTCTCAATTTAGCAGGATGGCCACACAAACGTAAAATATCACCATTTATGGCAATCCGCTTTTATTGTTCTAACCTAACCTTTTCTTATTCGCGCTCTGTTATGCTTTTTGTACCTTATTAGTTATTCCGTCGTTTTGTATTAATCTTTTTGTTTACAGAATCATTATTTCCGTGCTTTTTTTTCACGTTGCATTACCTACTTCTATCAGCTACGTTCATTTACCTTTTCTTTCTTCCTTTTTGTTGATCACCCTGCCTTTAAGCCGTACAGGTAACAGTCTTTTTCAAAACACAATTGTTTAGAACCATTGCAGTATAAGTAAGTATTAGGTTAAAAATTAATTACATTTTGTTATTGATTCCTTCACTACAGGAAAACCGTATAATGCCACAACCCTTGGTGTATAAGTAAGTATTTAGATAACTGATTTGCTTCTCATTACTTACTAGGTGTGTTACTTTCTTAGTGGACCAACCATTTATATCATAGAGGACGTTCCAGGTACTCTTTTACGGCCAGGTGCAAATATTGAGGATCACTCTAACTTCGAAAAGCAAAGATGGTTAGAATGTCGAGCATTAAAGAAAACTGGAAGTAAGACCGTATTAGTGTGACGGTTAGTAAAAAATTTAGTATTCATATGTGAAATTAAATTTTGTTTATTTATAGTGTCATTAATTGTATAGAAGCAGAACGAGATCACGGTACTTTATTAGCTAGTGATGGAGGCAAATGGTACATGAAACGAAATCTCGTTGTAACTGCATCTACGTCAACTACTGCAACTGAGGAGCCACTTTTATGGGCATGTTTTCTATCCGGTGATATTCCTCAATATTTCAACAAGGGCCATTTCTATACATTCCTTGTAGGGTGTTTTTTTGAAAATGTGATAATGTAGGAATAACTGAAAAGCATTTCAGACGTGGCAGTCAATTTGTAAGCCGTGACCACCTACATGATGTGTTTGATTGCAACGATTGGAAATCATATTATTTAAAAGCCAGGTGTTTTGCATCTTTTAATAAAAAAAATCTTATTCTGTGATGGTTAAGTTAATCAACTATCAGGGGCTGTTATCAGTGGTACCTGTGAATGTAAGCAATCAGCGTTGGGCAAATGCAGACACGTAAGTGCTCTCTTGCTATTCTTAGAAAAGTTTATTAAGGAATATACTTGTGATAGAACTCCATGCACTAGCAAGCTAAGACAGTGGGGTTTAGGTGCTAAAGTTAAAAAACCAGGACCTATAGCTGTAATAAGGTATGGAAGAGTGAGGTTTCGAACCAATACGGAGAACGTCATTTGATCCTAGACCCGAAGAATACATTAGAAATATCAATTGAAATAATTTTATTTGTCACCTGCAGAAAGAAAATCAAGAATCAATGTATGAAACTTTATTCAAATTACAATACAATGGCTTTAAAATGGAACAGAACAGTATAAACATTCTTATTGAACAAGTGTTAATCTTTAAAAAAACATGCATAAATTGATGGCAAAACATAAGAATAATGTATTTGCTACTAAAGGTGCTTCCATTGGTTGGTATACTTGGCGAAGTTATTTTATTACATCTACCAATACGAAGACTGCTGCCTCACTAATGACTTCTCAAGAAAAAGCAATTACTTAGAAAGGAATCTGTGGCACCAAAATTATCGGTACCAGCAATTAGGATATGGTCAAGTAAATGAAGTGAAAGCAAGAGACAAATACATAGCTGATTATATTCAACCAAATGAACAGTATTTACAAGTTGGTCTATATGTCAATAAGAATTACCCTCATTTAGCTTGTAGTGCTGATGGGGTTGTAAAAACTAATGGCATAATCGTAATTGAAATCAAATGTCCAAAACTGTTGGAAGGATAAAATCCATGTGATTGTGATAATATTTTATCATCAAAACAAAAAAGTAAATTTTTTGCTTATAAAGAAAATAATAGTGTTTATAAAAGCTAACCATCCATACATGTACCAGGTTGCTACTACGATGTTGATTTTTGATGTGTCAGAATATGGTTTTGTTGTGTGGTCTAGTGCAGACTTGCTAGTTTTTAAAGTAAAATTATGTGATGTAGCGAAGTCATTATTGACAATTTAATTTAAAAAAATGTATTTTAACGTGTATGTTCCAGAATTATTTTGAATGAAAATACCGAGAAATCTACCATTATTTGAATTGGAATACTTTCAGTAATATATTTATGTTTTAGTTTAAGTTAAATTTGATAATACAAATATGGTGTTTTCATTATAATTATCTATCAATCTACATATGGCATTAGTAGATTTATTATTGAAGCTAGTAGCTACTAATTTGATTACCAATATGTACAACACTTCACAGAATTAATTATACATGAAAAATGTTAAGAACATTATTTTCATTTATTTAATATGTTGTTGGGTGAAAGTTACAATATAAATAATTGATAAATCTTTATTCAGAGGAAAATAAATAGTAATTACTACAATTTGCAATTGTTTTTATTCAATTATAGGATTATAACATACAAATGTATTTTAAGTTAAACAGGTTTTTCAAAGTTTACCAAAAAATAAATGTACTAAGAGTATTTGACATTATAGGTAACATCCAGATTTGTATTGGTTTTGCCAAAATTTGGTAACATTTTGTCTTTCTAAGTGAGTGCTCTACAGTAATACGACACTTTGCAATTTTTTTAGTCAATGTCTCTTACTCTGCTGTTAAACGTGTTCTTCCAGCCAAAAAAGGCGGTATAATTAATGTGTATTTATTTTCATCACACACGTCTTGAATGGTAAAACCACGATCTGCTATTATCACATCACCTTCTTCCAAAAATACAGAAATATCTGAAGCTTTAAACAATTCGATGTTAGAAATGGACCCCTCATAACCTTCGCTGTTATACACAACTGCACCCCTTGATGACACCAAAAATTTTACCGTATTGTAGTGCTTATAATTTGAGTGTGTGTTCCCTTGTTGTTGGAAGTTTTTCGACATTTGAACACAGAGTTCGGTAGTATCAAGTATTATGGTAACTTTGTCATTTAATAAACGAAAACAAGCTGGCATATGTCTCATCTCAGTAGCATGAACACCTTTTACTAAGTCATTATGAAGACAACAACACTGTAAATATACAAATTACACCCATGTATAAAACATCACCGACACATGAGTCACACCAATGTAAAATATAGAGAGTTCTTTTAATGTATATCCACATCTTAAACATATCAACATTAAACATAACTTGTCCTTATTTGTGAGGTAACTAAATTTATTTCTTGTTGATGTGTGACTGTTTTGCTTGTACAGGCTGTCCCAAATTCGAGGGCAAGCATGGGGATCTCGCTTATTATAAGAGATAGGATATAGGTTTAAATTCGGCACTTTTGCTAAATTGGATGCCGAGTAATAATCTGAAAAGAAATTTGAGCAAACTCGAATGGATTTGGTTTTATGCTCAAAAAACTAAAAATTTCGATTTTCGTTTTTCGCGTATGGCCACCTCATTATTAGGAATTTTCAAAATTCGATTAAACATTATTAAGGCAACTTTTTACGCACAATACTAATACGGTATTAAAAATATTATGCGACATTTTGTTTATTCTGAAACACCATCAGGTTTATTTTTTCTTATCGGGGTTAAGACATATTTTTATGGCGTTGGATGGAGAATGTTATGCTGATTTTAGTAATAAATAACACTTCATGGTTTAATCGACTGGGAACTAAAATACTCTTAAATTAAAAACTAAATATTAAATTATCACGATACCCATGAATCAAACAAAATTCAGGAGTTGGTCATTTTCTAATTGTAAAAAGGGTAATAACTGCAAGATCCTTCGTGTTAGTGCTTTAAAATTTGCAAGTTTCTTTAGAATGTTTTCAAATTCAGAAAAACGAGACAATATTGCAAGGATTCACACACACCAAAGCAACTTAAATAAAAAGTTCACCTGGAGTAGGATTTGAATCCTACTCGAGGTAAAAAAAAAGTTTACCTCGAGTAGGATTTGGATCCTACTCAAGGTAAATTTTTTATTTATGTATTTAATAAAATGAATAATAATTCTTAGTTTGTGTAGTTTCTCGTACTCTATTCCTCTGAGTTCTTAAAATCACTCTTGTTCCCCTTACCCTTATACTGTGGTACAATTATCGCGCTCTTCCAATCACTCTGCACTTTTCCACACATAAGACATACATTGAATAATTCACACAATCTTCGTATAAGCTTTGCACCCCCATACTTTAGCATTTCACCAGTGATTTCATCTACGCTTGCTCTCTTGCCGTTTTTCAACTTTCCTACCGTTTTCTCTACCTCATTTGTCCCAATATCCTCAGTTGCATTCACCATTCCTTCTACATTCTCCTTATTTAACCCTGCAGTCTTATTTTCCACACTACTGTACAGCTTTCCGAAGCATTCTCGCCAGCATTTCCCCACTTCACAATCGTCCCATATTATTTCGTTGCTCGTATTCATCACTCCTGCAGCGTTCTGTTTTGGGCCACGTTTTGTATTTTTGACCCATTTCCAGAAGAGTTTTGTTTCCCTCAAAATCATTATGCCTTTTCTCTCCTTCCACAGCGATCACTTCCTCTTTACTTATTCTTACTGCCTCATTCGCTTCTTTGTTTCTTAACCTGTACACATGATACAATCGCTTTTTCTCAATCTTATTTTTTGCAGCAGTCATTGCCATGTACGTATTTTTTTTCTTACATACTGCCTTTTTTACCGACTCATTCCACCAAGCACATTTTTTCTGTCTACCTACAGTCGCCCTTCCACATATCCGCACGGTACAATTAACAACACAGTTTTTAACGTTTATCCATGTACTTTCAACGTCAGTGTCTTTTAGTTGTTCATTCCACACTGTTTAATTCACATTCCACTCTTTACTTACAACATCTGCGTATTTCATTCTCGCACCGTTATCCACTAGTTTGTCTACCTTAATTCTGGACGTTCGCACTACGTTTGCTTTCCTTCTCCAGACCCACTTTTGCCCTAAACACACTCTCGATATAACCAAAAAGTGGCCTGATCCACACTCCGATTCGCGCATTACTTTTGTGTTTTTCACCAGGTTTCTAAGTCGCTCATCATACACTATCAAATCTATCATACTTTTAGATTCACCTCTTTGCCATGTCTACATATGCACATTTTTATGTTTAAACCAGGCTTCTCTCCACACAAATGTTCACCAGGCGTTCACCATTCTCAATGACTCTTTGGTCTCCGAACTTTTCTAGAACGCGTTCAGTATGTTCTCTCTGTACAGCTACCCATCCGTTCATATTCCCCACTATCGTTACTCTTTCGTTTGGCTTACATACGTTCAACACGTTCTCTACTTCATTCCAGATGTTCTCACGCTCCTGGTCCCTTTCTCCATTCACCGGTGCATAGCATGCAACAAGAAAAATTCTTCGAAACTCCCCTTTCATTCTAACCCATATTACCCGGGGAGATACCAATTCGTAGTTTAACACATCTTTTCGCTCTTTCAGATCACCCCAACTCCTTTTGCGCCATGCACTTCAGTCTCAACTCCTAAGCATAGTGCTAGGCTGCCATTATCCATCTCCACGGCATCCTTTCCTTTTCGCTCTGTCTCCGATACACACAGACTATCAAGGTGTCTTTCGTACATTACATTCGCAATTTCAAATTCTTTACCATGCATACCCCTAACATTCCACGTACCTACTCGCCACTCATTCTTTGCACAGTCGTCAGCAACGGGGCTTGTCTGTTTCGACCTTGTCCGCACCTTGTAGCCAGGTCGATCCGAGGCAATTGTGTTGTTCTCTTGAGTAATAGCTTAGCGAGCAGACCGGTTACTGGCCAAATCGTGCTCCGGACGATGTAGCATTCCCTACTAACGGTATCGTCCTACTACCGGACAGTTATTTGTCTACTTTCTCGACACGCAAGAAAGTCAGAAGTAGAAATATAGACAGAGGCAAGATAGATATAAATAATAGAGTGTACCCTTACTGTATGGATATCTAAATGTACATATATACATATACATTTTTCACTTACATACCCTTCCTGGCCCTCGCGTCTGTCACCGGATGCTGTTATTTATTTGCGAGCAAATGATTCAATTATTTTTAATTTAGCTTTCCGACTTATAATTATTTCTTTGTTATTTAATTTAATATTTATTTATCAAATCTGTTTTATTATTGTCGCGAACTGTGACATCTTAAACGTTTCCATCCTCTAAGTTTCTTTTTTTTTTAATCAATTGAAGGGTAACAACAGGTAACGATAATGGTCTCGCTAGCTCTGCCGACATTAATTATTCACTTGTAGGATTCATTAATTATAATTAAGATCAAACAGTAACAAAGGTAAAGGTTAGCTTAAATTTTGAATTAGCTGTCAAGGAAAAATTCTATAACACAATATGTAACACACTGTTATAATTAAATTTAGAACACACATAGTATCAAAAACAAAAATTGAACCAACCTTCAAATTTGAAAACGAGGAGAAAAAATGTTCAAAAATTTACCACTTAATACGGATCTGCCCTGTATAGTCACATCCTTTGTATTTTCATTTGACAAAATTCTACTGGTTAGGTTATTATTATATTTGTTTATTAGTAATATTCAAACCGATAAAATCTATTCAGTACCTTTCTACGTGTATTTAGTTTAGATTGTTCTCTAGCGCGACTTGCTGTCATATATTTTAAAAAAAAGTTTATTTAATTTCTTTCATTTAGAATTTCGATTTCAAATTAGAGCCAGTTATTTGTTAATTTAATTTATTTATTTGCTTTTTTTTACTTTGGGTTACGGATTCGATTTAGTTATTTATTTTTTATCACATAAACTAATAAAACAGTTCCTATGACAATGCTTACGTTTGGATTTGTTGAAAGGGGTTCATGATAAGGGTGAATGACATCTGGTATTTTTCT
The DNA here is from genome assembly GCA_036346205.1 of Vesta saturnalis. Taxonomy (NCBI): domain Eukaryota; kingdom Metazoa; phylum Arthropoda; class Insecta; order Coleoptera; family Lampyridae; genus Vesta; species Vesta saturnalis. The sequence goes on from JARFJB010002052.1 coordinate 851,244, forward strand.
ACAAACGCGTATTAATGATTGTTTTCTTTACCCTGCGCTACTGTGGCATAAAATAAGTTATTTTTTATTAGTTCTCTATAATTCATTGTTATTGTAAAAATTTTTACCTGTTCCAGTTCAATCCTTAGACAAAAGGGTGGTATTTATTTACGCTTTAAGTGTATTTTACAGTTATACCGGTTTTAACAATCACATCTGGAATGGGTTTAAAATAGCCGCACCTCTTCGTAGAAATTCAATACTACAGCAATCCTAAATGTTATTTCGCGCCTATTTCAACTAAAGAGCCATTTACACGTTACAGAACTTCTACTGGTTAGATTATTATTATCTTTGTTTATTATTAATATTCAAACCGCCGGGTATAAATATCTGTTTAAAAGCTTACGCTTATTTTATGGATTTAGCAGTTGTCATTTTAACACGTATTTGTTTCATTTCCGAAAGCTGGAAGCCGAGCAACCTTAAACACATCCTATCTTAAACACATCCTATCTTCTACTTAACTTTATGTTCAGTAAGAATCTATACTTATCATCAGCGTGGGATAGCTAATTTGCTACTCTATCAATTTTATTACGCATTTCCTATACCCAAATCTACTGTTTTTTTAGTTAAATTCGTCTTTATTCGAAACTACCCGTTATTAATCAAAACTAGGCCTGTATATTTTATTCTTATTGGGCGCGAAATAACCTCTTTTATATTTGTAATTATACTGATATGTTTCAAAGTTTCAGAAATAGTCATCTGTTAATCTGTTATTAGACATAAATTTCTAATATTAATAATACCATTTACGACAGATTTTAATAGTTTTGTACATTGTTAGTTACGTGTTGCTAAATATTATTATTTATTTGGGTTACAACTATTTTAAGCGGTAATTATTCATCTAAGTGGTTTTTGCTGATAAAAGTGCTTTTTGTGCTGAAATACCAGAAAGATGAGCTCGTAAATATGATTTTTAGGCTAGGCGAATTCCAAAGAAACGTTTTTCTGGCAAGGCGAGTTTATGCAGAGCGGTAACATATTATTGGACCTTATTTTTGTAACGGGCATTTGAATGGAGTTATGTATCTTGATTTTTTGCAAAATCTATATGCCAGTTTGCCAATAACCGTTAGGAATAAAATGTGGCTGCAACACGATGGACCCCGCCCATTATTTCATTTACGTCAGATACCACCTTAATGCGTTCTTACCAAATCGTTGGATTGGCAGAGGAGGCCCGTGTAGTTGGCCACCTCAATCCCC
>JARFJB010002052.1:857500-880000 GCA_036346205.1 Vesta saturnalis
ACAAACAGGGTTGGTGCGAAATATTGTAGTTCATACTGGTGTGTTTTTTGTATTTGTCACCTGCGTTATTGATTTTTAAATCACAGAGCCAATCAGGGATTACCTTGATGGTATGAATCAAATATATTTTACGCAATGGTTGCAGAGGCAGTTATTACTAGACATACCAAAAAATTTCATTGTTTTGATGGATATCACAGTGTTCGAATAAATAAACCACCGTATTGAAGAGACCAGAACCTGGTTGGAAGCGAATATCATTTTTACATGATATGAGAAGAGCAGAGTTAATGATGTTGGTCAAACAATTTTCCCACTAAATCTTATTTTGTTGACGAGGTATTGAAAGATAATGGGAATGCTGTTTTACGTTTACCACTTTATCATTGCGATTTAAACATATTACTGAAAGTGTAAGATTTGTTGTAAATGTTTAATAGTTCTGATGAAGATGAAGGTTAGAGATTAGAGTCAAGTGTTAGTAATTGAAAGTTGTAAAAGGTTTAGATATTCACTCATATCAAAGTTTAATTAAAAACAAGTTGAGAATTCGTTTCTAGCATTGCCAGACCGAACAGAATTGCAGTGCAAATACAAGCTAATAATCATATCTGCATTAATAATTTTTTATATTTTGACTCCCGATTTGACCATGTCTCCGATGAGATACAAAGTTCGTACAAATGGTGACCCCTTATTTTCTGATCCTCTTTCAGAATCTGAAATCAGATTTTCAATATTCCTTAATACAAAAGAGCTACACACGCACACACAGACACATAGATTTAACGAATTCATGTACCGACCTTTTGTTCAGTGAAAATACCTTTTAAGATGCTTAATTTTTTAATATGATCTTAATATTTTTAAACATGTTCGCATTACAAAATTGTAATACTTTATAAATTATGAATTATTTGAACTACCTGGAATGTTTTTTTTTGCAATATCACACTGTGTTGCAATGTGTGTTTGAACGCCCTGTATATATACGTTTTTTTTCCTTTTTGTTTATTTTTCTGTTTACTCAGTTCTCGGTTTCACGCTAACGAAATTTGTTGTTTTTATGTGTCTTAATAAAGTTAAAATTAAATTGACATACTTTTGCTATTGTTGTTATAAAGAGCTTCATATTGTAATTCGGATTAGAATTTGTCGTATTTAGTTTAAAGTGAATTTCTTTGTTAGTATTAATTTAAGGGTTGAAATTATATACATTTTCTCGAGGTTTAATAGTATATTAAAGTATAAGTGGATAAAAAGGTCTTTAAAACACGCGCGATTTCTCGAGCACGACGGCGCAGCCGGAATGCTCGAAATAGAGTAAGTGTTTTAAAGACCAGTTATCCACGAATACTTTACGCTATTTTTTTTATTACCTTGAAATCTTAAATACTAGTATTATTACTACAAAAAATGGAAATAAGAACTAATAATGTAAAATATGTAAATAAAAATTAATATATCTAACAATACTAACTGTACTTTCTAATTTCCTTTATAAAATTAAAAGTATTAAATAATGTTTAATAAAGGTTTTGAATTTGTTAGTCATATTTTATTTGACGTTACAAGGTACTCCTGTCAGATCAATAATCAAAAAATTGTCATTTAGATGAATTTGTTAGGAATATTTACTTTTACTTTAAAAAACGCGCGTTTTTGAATGTTCGATTTAAACACGCTAAGGCGTGCTGTAAATAGGTAAAATGGGGCACCAATAAAAAAAAAACATATTTAAAAACGCAGTTATTGAGAAATAAAATTCCAAGTTGTTTTTTGTATTATGTTTCTGTTAACTTCCATTTGACGAACGGAGCCAAGATTCAATTGCAGTACAATTTACCGATTCACGCTCAATTAAAAATTATCATTATAGGAGAAGCCAATATTTAACTGGGTTACAATTCGCACTCATTAATCTTTAAGTAGAGTAGATAAGCGTTGCGTAACTGAAGAAGTTTTGAATGTATGTCTTCAGTCTTGATCTTGATCTGGTGAAGGAAGTTGTGGTATGCGAGAGGGCACCGCTTTTACCGTTGATGTTCCCGGTTCTATTGAATATATCCTGGACTGTGAGTCCGTTTCGCCTGTGTTAGGTTTTTGTTGGTGATTCACCAGGCCGGAGAACTTTATGTGGTGTATCGTGATCAACTAGACCTACCTTTTCGAAATCAGGACAGTGTTTAACCAGTGCTTCCTTAAATTACTGAGTTTTTTTTATTGCTTCTGCGGATTTTATGGATTGTTTTTGGTGGAGTATTGTGTGCCCGAACCCTGTGTTGTATGTGCTTCTGTAAATAGTCTCACTGTAAATAATTTCTAAATAGACATTTTTCGTTTTAATATTAAAAAGACTTGTAAATAGAGCTACCGGATTAATGGAACATTCAACAGGTAGTGTCTAAATATCTCGTGTGTTAGATCGATTTGTTGTTCTGTGTACGTAAACTATATAACGCTCTGGCCAATTAACGTAGGCGTATCGCGGTCGAAATGTAAAACTGAAAAAATGCCGCATGGGTTTGCCTTGCCGATCGAGAACGTGTAACAGGTGTCCCGAACCCGATCCCGTCCGTTTTACTTTCATTGATAAATGGTGAAGACGTATTCAAGAGTTCTGTGTAGAAGGTAACTCAATATTGCACGTCATTGTGATTGCTTTATCATAACTTTGTTTGAAAATTTGGTGATATTATTTGTTGATGAGCGAACAATCGCATTCGTTTTGTTTTGGTGTTATTTTGGCGGTAATTGATGGTGTCACGTTAATCTCAATTAAAAGGTTGACGAACTGCTTTTATTTGCTCTATCTTTGGTATGTTGTTTTTTATTATTTAATTAAATGTACTGCAAATTTATATTATGAAAATTTCGCTTAGTAAAGTTGATTTTGAGTGACCATTTGGTTACGTAATGTTATGAGTTTTCACCATATTTAGGTAATTCCATTTCCGTAATATAAAATTAAAATCTGGTAACCTTACAAGATTGACGTACTTACGCTCCCGTATTCTAGAATTTAAGATTTTAAATTGAACCCGTAAGCAGTGTAAATATATGTATCTCGTTGTGTGTTTTCTGACATACGATTATTCAGGTAAAATAGATGAACAATTAATCGAATTTTATGGTGTTATTTGTGATCTTCTCCCGACCAGTGAAAGCAATAATTTACGAAAAGTGGTGATGTTATTATTCAAACTAAAGAATTAATTGAGTGCTAAATTTTGATTTGATTTGAATTAGTGCCATGCAGAGTTTTATTAACTATTTTGTGTGGTTTAAAGTAACCGATTAGAGGAGTTTTAAATGACGTTTATCTAGTTTATGTCTAATTATTGTAGTTTGGAGTTCAATTAATGACAGAGCTTTGGAGTTGAGTAGTATTTAAATTTGAGTTAATAAGATTTAGGCGAAACATTTAACGTTAATTATTTTTTTTATTGTGTTTGAGTTATTTTGTTCACAAGCGTTGGGGGTAACGTAACGAAATATAAAGTTAAAGAAGTCATTGAAACCCAACAACTGATTTGCGCACACGCTGCTTTAGTATTTTAAGATCTGTTCTAGAGCTAAAGTTTCGAAGCATCTCCGACATGAACCTGGAGGTAGCCAACGTAAGGTAAGTGAGATCTTTTGACTGTTGAAGGTTGATTTATCACGTGTGCCCAGGTGTATTCTTACCGATATCGTCTTAATAACAGTCTGGCGCCCTTTACTTGACTTTATTCTAATTACCGCGCACCCTTATTTGCGACTTTCGACAATACGACTAACCACTTTCAGTATCTTTAAATTTAAAAACACGCCCACGCCCTCTGTCCCACCGAGCTAGTCCGGTGCACTCTAATTATATGTTACCTGCCGTTTTAGTTTCATTTTTTATCGTAACAGTGTTCTATTTTAAATGTTTTAATTAAATAGCTGCTATAAAATACAAAAAGTCTTGATTCATGAGCTACGTTAACATCAGGTACTTTTGAGTTACTGATTGCTTGACCATCTTATACCAAATCCATCATCGAGTCTGACTAGGTTACCTGTTTTTTTGTACTTGTTTAGGTTAGATGTGCCATTACGAATTAGCGTCTAGTCTATATATATATATATATATATATATATATATATATATATATATATATATATATATATATATATATATATATACACAAATAATTTTCTACCGTTTTCTATCAAAAATTGGGCTTTTATTAAGAAAGAACAGAACGTACCGTTTTATTCGAAGTGCTGTGCATCGCTTGCTACTACTTTTCCCATCTTTGTGACAGCATACGGATACCGCTTCATCTTTTCAGGTTATTCACGAATAGACCTCATTATTTTTAGATTATCATAGTGGATCCATTTTTCATCTCCTACAACTATACGGTGCGGAAAACTCTTTCATTTGTGTCTGGAAAGCAGCACTTTACATCTCAAAAATCGGCGTTCAAGGTTTATCGACGTCAGTTCACATAGAACCCAATTTCCTTGTTTATGAATCATTCCCAATGACTTAAACCGATGTGAAATTGCTTGTTGGGTCACTCCTATGTAAGTGCAAGTTCTTCTTGCGTTATGCACGGAACGTTATTCAATAATGCTTCCAATTACGCGCCTCCGTACACTTTCGTCCTTCCGCTACGTTCTACGTCTTCGATGTCAAATTCACTGTTATTAAACTTTTGATACCACTCACTTCAGCTTACTCTTACTTAAAGTAGCCTCATTATGTGCTTCTTTCTACAAGCAGATTTCTTCAGATTGAAGAAGTAAATCAAAATTTCCCGCAAATAAGCCTTATTCAGCTCAAAACGCGACATTTTCCCACACAAAAGAATATATTGTACTAATAAAAAAAAACATTTTAAGGTTATGTTGTTGACCTTACGATAATGACGTTTTACATCTGAGAGTTTTAACCATAACTTTCTAGTGACGCCATCTTTTGTCAAACGGCGAAAACTTATTAGTGCACCTATGTATACCAATTGAGCAAAGCAAAATTACATATACGTATTTATAAAGAAAAATTGAGAATTCAAAAATAGCGGTTGATTAACCTCTATTCTCTATCGCTGTTTCTATTTTTAATAAATAATACATAATTCAAAAAACATTAAACTATCCAGTTTAGAAGTTCACATTGTTCAGAACAATGAATTATCTTACTTTTTCAACAGCGGCCGGATATTGATTACATCTACGTAGGTAGTAGCTGTGTATAATATGTATACAATTGTAGTAGTAAAGGAATTGAATTTTTATGTAGCCGGATTTATTGGAAATATTGGAATATTGGATACGAAATATAACCTTATTACGAAAAAAAAGTTAATTCTAGTAGTACTTACATAACCAAAGATTGGCTCTGAATATATTAAATAACAGCCAAAAAACGACCTTTTTCTCCGCCACAGATCAACGTAACACTATACTGAGAATAATCTCTAGTGACTATCACAAAAAATTATCCTGGCAAATGTAACTTGAGAAAAAGAAAATTAGAAAATAGTTCTACAGATTCTTTCTCATACCTGTCCTTTGGCAATAGCCACTAGAACCTTAGAGGCTCTCGTGCCTATTGCCTCGCTACAAGCTTTCGAGAACCTGTCTGATTATTTTCGACACTTTCAATCTCTTATTATGATTCTTTCTTGACAGTTTTAAGGTCAATTTGGTATATTTTTAGTCATGTGTACACGTCAACCAAACCTGTCATTAATATAAGCTTTTGTTATGAACGAATAAGTTCAAAGGTAAATATGTAATTAAAAACTATTATTAATTATATTAAATACATAAGTAAAAAGTTTACCTCGAGTGGGATTTGAACCTTCGACCTGTAGCTTGCTAGAGTACCGCGCTAAACAACTGCGCTATGCAAAGTACAGGTCGTAAGTTTAAATCCTACTTTTTACTTATGTATTTAATAAAATTAATAATAATGTTTAAACCTGTCATTATTAGTCTGAGACCAATCTCCAGTGATTATTGTCTGGAATATTTAGTTGTAGCTTTTGTTTTGTGTTTACAAACAAGGGTGGGAATAATTTAGGAAATAATTTTCCACATTTCGTCTCAAGCTTGTTTCTATTTGGCGAGTATTTATTCATTATTCTTACCTAAATAGGCCTTATCATGAATGTAATTGTACTATTTTTTACAAACGTCAAAAAATGATGAGGTTGGCGCATTAATAAGAATATGCGAAATGACACTTTTCTTATCTTTTTTGGGATTTTTTAATGGTGTACTTTAAATTATACAATCTAAACGTTTCGATAACACTTACAGTTATCTTCGTCAGTAGTAATGTTTGTTAAAAATTGTTAAAGATGTAGTAAACAATTTTTCAAATTTGACAAAATCAATATTAGCTTGATTGGAAAAACATTCCTCGCAACCGTGCCAATAAGATCCCTGAAACTCGTAAACTGTATTCGATTCGATGCAATAGCCGTCGACCTTAACACCTTCAGGTATCCTAAATTCTCGAGCTTTCCCGGCATGCCGTATGGTCACTTGTTGTGAATGTTCAACCCAGCGTAACCACTGTATTGTGACTTTTGACTGCTTGTCGGCACGTCTTTACCCACCTTTTGGAATAAGAGCGGTTGTGTTCTCTTTGAGGAAAAGCCTACGAAACACTTTATTGCAGACACTGGCAATTGTGGTAGCCTCCTCAAACGGGTCGACTTTATTTTGGGTCTTGAAGGTCGACCAGAAACTAATGCAACCTTTAACAAGGATCTTAACATCCATTGGGCAGTACACCACAATCTCCTCTCCCATTTTAAAAACATAAGTACTCTGGGCCACGTGCCAATCTAAAAGTTTTTGGCGATCTTTCCCGGACATCTGATATGCGCAATAATATTCAAGTGATGGCAAAGGACCCTCGTAATTCTGATTTGAGGATGTGTTGAACAGAAACGGGAAGTATCCTTTGGACTCGGGGAAATCGAAAGTTTTCGGAAATGCCGAGAGTGATGACGGTATGAAATTAAGGGAGTCAATAAACCTGACATCATCGCATTGGATGGAGATTAGTTTTAGACCGTTGGAGATGACGTTTGGTGTCCAACGATTATTATTAGCTAGCATGCATCTAAGCACAAAACAACCACGTTACCCCTTCATGTTATGCGTAATGCATTTAAATTTTCGCGCTTTCTCGGTAACATACGACAGAAACGATTCAACACGATCTCCTCTGAAAATGTGCACTCTTTCGCTACACATCGGACATCGCTCATCCAGATTGTCGTTGTATTGGATACAAACGGGACAAACATTCGCGGACACGCATAGATTAGGCTCATGCAGAAATCTATCATTCGTCCCCTCACACACCTTCTCTTGCATGCATTCCAGATCACTTCGAGACTTGTTAACGGACATATAGCAAAGATGGCCAATAGGTTTCTGATCCCGACACGTGGAGCAGTAGCTGTATCCACATCTATGCTTACCCTTTACTTCAATGGTTTTGAGACACTTTAAATATTTACGTAATTTGTCGCATAGTTAAGTATCCTTGTGGTTTCTAAGTCATTCCTGCCCATAAAAAAACCTCTTGCAATCATTGCAGACAATTTTCGGGTTTTGAATGGAACGTAGTGGCTTTTGATGACACGCAGGACACTGATACATACATTTCACATGTCGTTTTTGTTATTACGACGTTTTCTGCACTGCTCGCAGTAATAACTGCAAGTAAATGCAGTAGTGACGCTGGTAATGACGTTATAGTGCTCATCTTCTAATAACAAATTTAAAACTACACGACCTGGCTCCCTAGGACCCTCAAAGTAAACCGAGTCACCTATTCGCGAATTATAAACTACAATGGTGTATGAAGTTAAATGATTTTGAAATGCTTGGATATGCTCGTAATTACCACCCTTGCTAAGATCTACACCGCTGTTTTGGCAAAGCTTCACAGCTCGCTCTTGAAGTAAGGGGCAGCCCGTATCCATGCTGCTGCGCATTGTATCATTATTTCTAAACGCTATTGCTAAGACTAGTGTCCGCGCTAAACAATTGTTTTCGTTGATTGTGGCTGGTACAACAATAATACCCTGTCTTTTGGATTTACAAAAGCCTTCAAATTTTAAACCTCTCAAATTTTTCGTAGTCAACGGGTACCGACACTATATCCACGTTTAAAACTAACAAGTCACTCGAAAAAAGCTAGCATTGCTCTATATTACCTTTTCCAGTAGTGACATTATCTGGGAAATTCGGGTTCCTTATCGCGATACCAACACGGTCTGACGGAGCCGCATCCTTGACAATGTATGTATACAATTCCTCAAATGCATTCTGTAAAAAGATATGTATTAGATAAATAACATTTTAGGAAGCGAAATTTTTATCTATAGCCATGTTAAGGGATTATCGCTGCAGGTTTCGTCGTTGAAGGTAAACCTCAGCGTTTTACATGTTGTATTAATTTTTTTATAAATTTATTGTTTGATTCTCCTATTATATTAATATGATTAATTTGTGTAGATGATGGTCCGGCCTCTTGTTGCTGAAAGCCTGAGTCCGATTGGCCTTGCCCCTGTAATGTACTCGTTCAGTAAGCGAAACAATAGAAAATTAAAAGACATACCGTTATCAAGTTCTCCCCAGCGGAACTCTCCATCACTTCATCATCATTTCCATAAAACACCTCCTCCATGCTTACGTGACAGGGCTTTAAAAAATAATTAAAATTTAAAAATAAAAACAAAACATATACTTAAATTTCACCAACTCTCCGTACAGCCTCCACAAAATTATCGTACTCTTCCAACGAATCGACATTGTCATTTTCAAACACAATCTGGTAATTAATTATATTGAATGCTTTTATCAGCAACTCGTCGGTTAATAATAACCCATCACGAAACAGACCGAGAATCTGCTTTACATTTGAAGATTCCATAACGATAATGATGATATGCTCTTCAGAACAGAACTAAATTAACTAACTCAAATGCACGTTTTTATAGTATCTCTCCAAGGTCAATTCACAAGACCAGGTCAAAGGTCAACCGCTACCCAACGTAAAACAAGTTTGTAGTAAACAACTTTTTCAAGGTAAATCGGTTTCTCAAGGTTAACCACTTTCTCAAGGTTAACCACTTTCTCAAGGTCAAACCACTTTTAGATTAAATAATTTACCAGCGCTTAAGTTTTTCATTACATGATTGCATTCTATCCTGATAAAATAAAAAAAAGGTTTTACCAGTTTTTAGTTAAGAGTTATTCTAAAAAATCCCAAGGTTAACCGCTTCTATAAAAAATATCGATAACCTTGATACATGTTGTCTTACAAGAACCTCATTATTAAAAAAATTTCCTAGCGATGCACCAGGTCCATGACATAGCTCCTACACTTGTCTTACAGAACCTCCATTAAAACAATCTCCCAGCGCAGCACCAGGTCCATGAGATAGCTCCTACACTTGTCTTACAAGAACCTCCATTAAAACAATTTGTCAGTGCGGCACCACATCCAAGAGCTAGTCACACCTGTTTTCAAAGAACCTCCATCATAACATTTTCATACCACTGCGCAAGTCCAAGCCCTAGGCCACTTTCTCAAGGTAAAAACCTGTTTCTCAAGGTAAACAACTTTCTCAAGGTCAACCCGAGGTCAGTCACGTGATAGGTCGTGGGAAATCCCCAAGGTTTTGCACAGAATGCAAAAATAATTATAGATTTAAGATCTGTTTACTTATAAGGAAGTTATCAGTAAAAATAATAAGTTGTAAATTTGTGAAAACTGATTAACCAATGGAAATTAAGCAATCTTATGTTTGTATTGCAATTTTGCTAAGGTGATTTGGTTTTGTTCAGAAGCTATATAAGCAAGTGATAGAAATTTTTGTATCATCTTATAAGCTTTCCGAACATTTTTATGTAAACAAGTGAAATTCACGTTTGTAACAAAAATTAAGGTTAACGTAATTCTAGTTTCGGGTGATATTTTTGTGTCGTTTACTTGAATGTAAATAAAATTATTTCAATTATTGAATTAAAATTTAAATTATTTTAAACCAATTGACATTATATTATTATTCAATTGAAGTTAAAATTGAAAGTGCAAGTTATAATAATTTTGGATGCCGATAAAAGTTCTGGTACTTTGAAGATAAAAACTTAAAAGTAAATTGTTATATTTATAAATATAATAAATAAATTAAAGTGTTTTTGGTAAGTGGCAAAGCAGATATTTGTGTATTATACCTATGCATATTGGTAATGTATGGAATTTCCACCAATGCAGTAAATATTGGTGCAGCATATCCACAACTTGCCGGTGCTGTATGGAACTTCCACCGAATCTTATTTATTATTTGAGGTTATGTTGCATTTTATTAGAGTTTATTTTTGTGTATTGTGCAAAGGATACAAGTAGATTATGTGCTAAACTGGAAATAAGTCAATCATTTATTGATTTATAGTAATTCAAAATTATATTAAGAAGATAAAAGATATTCGCCCATATTAAATTAATGGTATTGTTGAGTCATGATAATTACACATCTTTTTAAGTCAACGACATTCACATGCGCACAACGTGGTATATATTTTCATCTGATACAGGATGTTTGATTAAAAGTAAAATTTATACAATTCCAGAATTAAATATTATCACGATTAAATTTTACGATACAAAAGAATCTTACACAAATGTTTAATGTTTTAATTTTTACATTGAACTATACATTGATCCCGATCCCCTTTGAGAAGCTACTCGAGACAAGTTATTTAAATAAAGGTAGCCATTATTATCATATTAAATTAATAATGATACAACGTTGTGAAGTTGTAGTGAAATACATTACGATTTAGTAAATAATTTTAAATGTTATTACATATTATAAATATTTGATATGCATATATGGTACCAACAATATTATTATATTGCATTAAATTAATATTGATCCCTATGCTCCTTTTATTTTAAACCATCCCAATATATATATATATATATATATATATATATATATATATATATATATATATATATATATATACGCTTGCGTTTATTTTATATAAACGAATCCCTGAATTATAAAATATGAAAACACTTCATTATCATTAATTGTTAATTTATCAAATTAGGAATGTTAAATTGTTTTTAAAATTTTTAATTTGCTTCTAAAATATTTATTTTTACGTTGAGTAATTTATTTAACCATTTAAAAACCCCAAAGGCTAAGTACTTCAATTATGTTCAGTAATTGTGAAAAATTTCATGAAACTATCGTATAATAATTGGGAAGTTGTCTACATTGTCTCACTGAAGGTTTTTCTCGTGGTTTGTTGTAAACGTATTTATTTTTTTCAATATTTTTAATTAAGCAACATAAAAACAGATTATTAAGGTTTCGAGAAATTAAGCTTTTATTAAAGGATATAGCACTGTTGCGTGTCTAACTTTTTATTACTATTTTTAATACACACGGAATAAGTCATGCAAATGAACAAAGACAAAGAATTATGGTTTCTCTTATTCAACTGAATTAGTAGATTATAGTTTGAGGACATTCATATGATGGGTATACTAGCATTTGAAGTCACATTGTTTGGGTTAACTTACTATTCAGAAGTAGTGCCTATTACATAGTGAATATACATTAATGTCTCGTATTCAAGAAAAACATTACATTTACTACCTAACAGTGCCGAATTTAGACTTCTAGGGACCTGAAGCGTTGGCTGTATGTTGCACACTTTGTATTTATAATTGCAGGGCCCCCTCATTTTTAAATAAAAGATTAAAAGATTTTCTGAATAGTAAAAAAATAAATTAAAACTAAAAATAAACTTTTTTTTTAATAATTGTGGACCTGAACAGGCTAAATTTGGCCTATCGTGCTAAAGGACTCAGGAACACTTAGAAGGATGAATAAAGGGTCATTGAATTGCCAAGAGATGCCTATGAACAGTTACCTTAAATTTTTTCATATCATAATACTTGACATTTTATTACGTTTAAAACAAATAACATAAATATAATTTCTATTAATCCTTGAAAATAGAAAACTTAAACACATAAAGTATGAAATACCAAAGTACTAGATATAAAAATAAATAATACTAAATAATACTACATAAATACTAAATAAATAAATTATACTTTAATATTAATAAATTTGCGTCTAGCTCTCTTAGCTGCACACTATTTAATAATTTCTTTACAATCTAAGTTGTTTAAACTATTGCTTTCTATAAACAATATTGGTACCGCGTCTAACTTAGATCGTCCCATTGATGATCACAAATAATTTTTGTAACGTACTTTTATAATAAATGCGAAAAGTGGATATAACTAAATACATAAACTTTTTATTTATCGTACTTTAATACATTAGAACAAATATTTCAAAATTAATATTTCATAATTTTATGTAAATGATTACAAAAATGATTCGAACACGTAACGATACTTTTGGCCGGTATAATTTTTCTGATACGAAACGAAAAAGAACGACTCGCACAACGAAATGTTAAACAGCGCACTATTGCGAAATCGTCTATTTTATCGCCTTAACAAGAAACTCGATGAAGATGAAAGAATCGTAAAATGAACAGAAACGAACGAAACGAACGAAACAAGAAACGAACGAAAGCAATGAACGACGAACGAAAGAAAAGAAGAGAAGAAAGAAAGAACGAACGAAGAGAACGAAATGAAGAAACGAACGAAACGAACGAAACGAACGAAACGAAAAGAAAGAACGAAGAACGAAGAAGAATGACGAAACGAAGAAACGAATCGAAGAAGAATGAAATCGAACGAACGAAATGAACGAAGAACGACGAATGAGAATGAACGATGAACGAAAGAATGAAATGAAGAAATGAATGAAATGAATGAAATGAAGAAAGAACGAAAGAATGAAATGAATGAAATGAATGAAGAAGAATACGAAATGAACGAAATGAATGAAATGAATGAAATGAATGAAATGAATCGAAAGAATGAAATGAATGAAATGAATGAAAGAATGAAAGAATGAAATGAACGAACAAGAATGAAATGAATGAAATGAATGAAAGAATGAAATGAACGAAATGAATGAAACGAATGAAATGAGAAAGAAGAAACGAACGAAAGAACGAAACGAACGAAACGAACGAAAGAACGAAATGAACGAAAATGAACGAAACGAAGAACGAAAACGAACGAAGAAACGAACGAAACGAACGAAACGAACGAAACGAACGAAACGAACGAAACGAACGAAACGAACGAAACGAACGAAACGAACGAAACAGAGTTCTATGTTTGGGAAGTGGACCTAACATGTGCTTGGTCAAATTTATGAAATAAATCTGTCGTATTTGTATTGGCACATAGTATTTTGAAATTTTCAAATTCACTTTTTGGGTTTTAGGTATTTATAACGTTTTTATATTTTACAGATAACATTTCTATACAGTCGTTTATTAATTTTTGGTCATTTGTAAAAAAAACATCTGAAGCATGAATCAATTTCTGAATAGGCTCTTCTTCCCAATTCTTGTAGGAAAGAATCACATATAACATAAAAAGTATTAATTTTAAAATGTTCTCTACCTGTTAATGTGACTTCATTCTCATAAACATAAACATAAGTACGCTTATGTTTATGTTTTAAATGTTTAAAATTTTACAAAATTATTTCAACACGTTTAACAATTTTAATAGATAATATTACTACTGACGAAGATAATTGTAAGTGTTATCGAAAAGTTTAAATTGTATAATTTTAATATACAAATACACCATTAAAAACCCCCAAAAAAAGGTAAGTATTTTAATATGTGTAATAATGGTGAAAGTATACACTTTTATATAATTAATAAGTATTTTACGATTAGGTTTAGGTTAAAAAAAGGCGTTTTGTTTTGTTATTGAAAAAGTAAATTTTCCTCAATATTACAATATTACAATATTAAAAGGCGTTTTGTTTTGTTATTGAAAAAGTAAATTTTCCTCAATATTATCAATGATCTAAAACCTTAACTTCAACACCTGTTCCACCAAATTAATTTATTTTATAAAATGAAAGTAGATATTTATTTAAAATGTTAAAAACCTCTACACTATGTAAACGAACACGCATAGGTGAACACGACGAAAAAAAGCAGGCCAACGCGTCTTCCCTTTTTTTAATTAAATGGCGACTGAAACTGCAAGTGCAACACAAGCAACAATACAAAAACAAAAAATAATCCCTCCTATTCCTTCTTACCTATGTTCCTATCCTTTTACACACTTGCGTTTGCGAATTGAAAAGTCACCGACCGAAACAGGAGACACGCATAAAGTTGCGATATCTTATTTTTGTATAGCTATATCAGATATAGCACCGGAGGCCCGCCTTGAGATTTATGTCCAGACCAGGCCCCTTCGGAATCCGGGACAGAAGCGCCCGCTTCAAGCGCTTCATGGTAAATTCGGCACTGCTCTCTAATCTTCTGAAAGTCATTTCTTTCTAAACCACCAGGAAGGAACGAGGAGAATTTATACGTTTTCTTATATTCGCTAAACTATAATTTTTGGATCAGTAATGCAACCTCATTTACGTACATTACACTGATCTGATATAGATATATATGTTTCACATTTTTGTTAGTACCTATAATAATATATATTGGTATAGAAACAAAAATAAATTCGAAGTTTTGTAATTTACTGTAAAAAAAAAACTTTACAAACATTCAACTCTATTTAATAATCCGCGTGTGTGTGTGCGCGTGCGTGTGTGTGTGTGTGCGTGCGTGAGCGCGCGCGTGTGTGTGTGAGTGTGTGTGTGCGTGTGCGTGTGCGTGTGCGTGTGCGTGTGCGTGTGCGTGTGCGTGTGTGGGTGTGTGTGTATGTGAGCGTGAGTGAGTGTGTGCGTGCTCGTGCGTTCTTGCGTGCGTGTGTGTGTGTGTGCGAAATCTTAAAAACTTGTAAAGCGATTACGTTCAAATTTCAAGTATTTATGAATTTATGTCCTAAGTGTTTAGACCGCGGCGATTTTTTTGTCAGGGTCGATCGGCGAGGTAAGGAGGAAGATGGACAAATGTGATTTTCTTTCGGATGCAGTAACTCAACAATTTGGAAAGCTATTACATTGAAATATGTGTTTGCGACCAAAAAATATCTAACCCCAGTAGTTTTGGGTAGTAGTGGAGCCGAGGGGCAAGAACTAAGGGGGCTTAATTTGTTTTGTTTCGCTCAATAGCTTAAATACCTGAATATTGATTGCATATGTGTTTAAGAAATAAACGTTTGTACCCCAGTAAAATTTGGTGGTAGGAATTACGCAGTAAGAGAAATAACACGTAAAGTAGTGCTTTTCGTAAACGGAGGTGACAACACAATAAATAAATTATATGACCGAACATCACTACAACATATGGAGTGTTACAGATAGTTTCGTAGAGTATTCATTAAAAAAAATGTCTGGTATGAAACAACACACGACCTTCCAACCTACAAAGTGGTATCTGAGTATGTATCTATAAACAAAACACGTTAACATGGTAGTTTTCCTTATTCTACACGACGAGTTTCGGTACGCATCCAATTGTAAAATGCAACAAGATGGCAGATACCTTGTGCGTCGCTCTTATAACGTCGATACACAATTAGTAATAGCAAAGAGTATATAATAGGGAAGAGAGGCAATGTCCGTATTAAATATCGTATACTCCAAAGTTAGTCGACCGCTTTTGTGCGCTAGCATCGGCCATCTAGTACTCGACTAACCAAACTAATTCATTTTAGAATTGAACCGTTTTCCAAAAATTTCTTCAAAGCTGTTGACACAGCGTTGTCACATAATCTCTGCGATTACCTGCTGGAAACGATACCGTTTGATTTATGACGTTTGTTTATTTAGCAACGTATTACATTTAGAATTATACAAAGGAATGGTCGTTTTGGTTTTGTTATTTAATTTGGTTGTTTCATACACAACATAATCGCTCTTTAAATAGGTAACTTAATAGTATTGCATTGTGTGGATATTTATAAAATTGTAGAATAATTAATATGAAAAATCAAAATGACTTTTAATTATTAAAATAAACAAGGAATTCATACTATTATTATATGAAACAACTAAAATAAGTTAATAAAATTGTTAATAAAATAAGGCGCTTTAAGCTATTTTCACGGAAAAATTGTATTGTTCTCGGATTAACAATCCGGTTAACAAATAGTTGTGCATTTGCCTGGGTGCAAATGGTATTTTCAAATAAATTTAAAACCCATTAGCGCGTTAACAAAAATATAAATAAGTACTTTTACTAATTCCGTAAATAGAAAAATAAAGTGGATGTCGTACGTTCAAATCCTACTCGAGGTAAAAATATACAAAACTTCAACCTAAACTGCATTACTGCACTAAAGTAGCCGTTTTAAATATCTATTAAAAAAATGAAATACTCTAAAAAATAAAATGTACGCTTGTTTCGTTTAATCAAAGAGTATATAATGTTTATATACCTACTCTTTGGCTTAATGATTGAATGAGCATGTACCTACCCAAGGAATCAAGGATTATAATTCTAGTTTATGCATACCTTGATCGTATCTGTATAAAAGAATAACTGGGGGTTTAAATAATGACATTTAAAAATGCGCCTTTAGCACTCACAATTTACAAACACTTTTGTATGAATTCTCTTCATTGGTGGTTCATATAATATTTGCGATTTTGTAATTTCCGTTTGTCGTTGTTGATTCCGTTATTGTTATTTGTTGTTATTCCTTATTGTTGTTTGTTGTTGCTTATTATTGTGTTATTGTTATTATTTGTGTGATGGCGCCGCCGAAAGCATGTTGCGTCTATTTTAATTGCAAACGAAATCGTGTAACTCATCCGGAGTTGAGTTTTTTCCGTTTTCCTCTTGATTCGGTGAGAAGTAATAAGTGGTTCGAGAACTGTGGAAATGTGAATCTTCTTGGATTAGGCCTGAAAGAGCTTAATAAGAAAACTGTTTGTGCTATGCATTTTGCGGAGAAGAGTTTTATGAATACGTTGCATAATTCATTGGTACACGATGCAATTCCAATCAAATACACTGAAGATCCGGGGTGTATCAGTGAGCCAGTGCAAATGGACATAGTGCCTTCTCCTGAAAAATTGATTTTAAAACGGGAAGCTGGCATCAAAACTTACGGAAGCTGCAGTTTCAAGAGTAACCATGCTTTATTTGATTATAATAACACTTGTGCTGTTGAAGATCCGATTTATTCCGAAATTTTACAGGTAATACGATGTATGTTTATTAATTTAACACGCACAAATGTACAAATCGTGTAATAATTATTTCACTGTTAGTAACAGCGGATGATTAAGTCGTATTTGCAAGTGTCTAGTAAATGTAAAATTTATTATTTTATTATAAACAAAATGCCCCTTACCCCTACGTTTCAAGAGTTTTTTTGTACTTGTACCCCCCTTCCGGTTACGGCGTTTATTTTAAATGTGTTATTGTCGGTTTCAACATCGTATTTAACTTATGTTTAGAATATTTTTCGTATAATCGCATACGCGTCGTTATTAACTCATCACCCGAGAACAATCATCTCAACGTGTTCCAAATAAAACTAACGTTATATCTATGTTATGTTATTAAACTACAGGTAATTAGCTCGTTCCTTTATCTAAACCATCTTGACATTGCAGGGAGTCTTGTATATGCCAACTGCTAAGAAAAGGTAAAGAAGGAGTCAAGTAACATCTCCAAAATACAGAACTGAAATTAAACTTTTAAAAAGGAAAGTCATAAGAAAAGATGTTTGCATTAATCGCCTTAAAAAAAATTCTAAGCATTCTTCAACATCTGCTATCCCTAAACATGTTCGTGTATTTATAAATATGCAACTGCATCACAAATATAAAAATCCATGGACAAAAGACGAAAAGCAGCTCGCTTTAAGCATGTATTATAAGTCACCTGCGTTGTACCTCTTCCTGAGGGAAGATTTAAAATTTACGTTGCCCTCAAAAGCCACCATTGCACCTTGGCTTCGAATGTCTCAATTACGTACTGGTACGGATACAAAGGTTTTGAGAAAACTACCCAGTAAAGTGAAGACTATGACCCACGAAGAAAAAGAATGCGTTCTGCTAATGGACGAAATGAGCATAAAGAAAGGCATTGAATACAATTCTCAGCTAGATTTAATCGAAGGTTTTCAAGACCTAGGACATCTTGACCGAGATCATAAAATTGCTACTCAAGCATTAGTGTTTATGGCAAGAGGATTAATAAATAATTGGAAAATTCCTATCAGTTACTATCTATCAGCTACATCCGTTAAACATCAAGAATTACACGCGCTTGTTATACAAAATATAAATGCTTTACAATGTGCCGGTCTAAATGTTCGAGCGTTAGTGTGTGACCAAGCAGCAACAAACAGAGCTGTTTTCCAACTATTAGGAATTACGCCGGATCAGCCATTTTTTAATGTAAACGGAAAAAAAAATTTCGCAATATATGATGTCCCGCACTTAATTAAAAGTGTCCGAAATAATTTGATGTCACATGATATATATGTCGACAAAGAAAATGCTTCTTGGAAAGACATTAAGACAGTATATCATTTAGATAAGGCTTCAAATACTGCAAGGACACTAACAAAAATTAGCGAATGTCACATAAATCCAAATACATGTCAAAAGATGGGAGTGAAATATGCTACACAGATTTTTTTCTAGAACCGTTTCTGCTGCCATTAAAACGTGCGTAAATATTGGACAAATGAAAAGTAACAGCGGTTTAACTACCTCCGATTTTTTGTTAAAATTGAATAATTTATTTGATGTTTTAAACAGTCGTATTCTGAATACTCCGAATCCATTTCAAAGTGCACTTTCAATAAGAAGGCCAAAACTGGAAATATTTCTACGTGAAATTACAGACTGGATTGCCAAGTGGCATTGCTTCACTGCAAAAAATAAAGTAAAGGAAGGCATACATTGTTTCCGTGGTTTAAGACAATCCATTAATGCTACCTTATTATTATGGGAAGATTTGAAAAGCAGCGGATTAAAATTTCTGTTAACAAGTAGGTTGAATCAAGACCCACTCGAAAATCTCTTTGCTACTATCAGACGCAAAAGCGGAAATAATACCAACCCCACGGCAAAATCATTTAGACAATCGTTACAGTGGAACATCGTAATAAAGTTTTTAAAGCCACCCGAAAACTCAAATTGCGAAGTGGATGAGGACGTCGATATACAGTTAGAAGATGAAGTTGAAGCAAATTTTTCCCATGAAGAATATAACATTTCAATGCTTTTTGTTAACAATCCAGCTAGTAATATGGATGACAAAAGTTCTGTTCGTAATGAAGTAGAACATCAGGTACGCGATAAACAGAATACAGAAAATATTACTACCCTAGAAGACTGTGCAATTGTATATTTCGCGGGATATGTTGTTTACAAAACTTTAAACAAATTTAATTGTGAACAATACCATAGTTTTTGTTCTGAAGAACCATTAAATAATAGTGCACAACTTTTTTTACTAGAAAAAGACTACGCTAGAAGTGAAATAAAGTATTTAAAAAAACCAAGCACTTGTGTTGTAACAGTGGCGACCTTAATATTAGACATATTGCCAAATAATTTCATCAATAATCGAGCAAAACGTAATTTTAAAAGAATTTTATTAGACATGTGTATAAACAAAATTAAATTAGTGATGCCGGAGTGGTTAGACGACAAAGACAATTGCTATGAACACAAATTATTCTTTATGAAACATTTAATAATGTGTAAATTGAATAAAACTTTAAAGTGGTTATCTCAGGATTTAAAAGTAGTGGGGCGTAATAAACAAACAAATAATCAAAAGGTGAAAAACGTGAACAATTTATGAAGGAATTAGTAAGGAATCATTCCTTTTTCATCTATTCATCCATAGTACATTTAAATTGTTTCCAAATTTTTTTACAAAAAATTTTGTTGAATTGCTGTCAATTAACTTATTTAAGGCATTAAGTGATTAGTCTCTTTTGTTTACGTTTAAAAAGAAGCTGTAATTTGTAACTATTCCAAAAAACGATTTACTTATAAAAAATTATAATTAATGTTACAATTAGTGCAATGCATAGTAATTTTTATAGCAACTAAACAAAAACCTGTCATTTGTTTCTTGATTTGAAATAAAAATTTTAAATATGAACTGTTGTCATTTATTTATTTAATCAAATCGGTGCAGCATACCTATTATTAGCGCTAGATAGATTTATTTTATTTATAGGTTTGGTAGTTGTTTTGTTGATTATTCAATAAAGAAAAAACTTTTATTTCTATTCCATTAAAATACCACCTAATTTAAATTGTCGTATATACAATATTAATGGCGATAATCAGTACTTTTCAATACTTGGTAATTAATTTATGGCGTGAGATTTCTGCAGTTTTGAATAGCGTCTACCTGCTTAGCGAACCTTTAGAGTTCTTAAACGTAAATACTATATTTGGCATCATTGGTAAAGGAAGCCTGTTGAAGAGCAGGTAGTTTCATTTACCCTGCAATAATCGTTGTCTTACATCTTCTTCTTTCATACGTCAACATTCACGTTGCTTTTTCTACAATAGAAAGGCAAAGATAAAATAATAGTATTGACCTATAGGCAACACACATTACGCCGTACGAGTTTATCCATAAGGTTGATTCTCTTCCCTATTAATATACTCTTTGGTAATAGGGTATTTATCAGACTCATTAATCCACTTGTAGACGGGGTCATCAATTTAGTTTTAATAAAAAATAAAATTTATTGTTGATCTTTTGCTAATATAAAATTCTAGGTTACTTCTTATCGTAAAACGGAGGGATTGCAACAAAAAGTTACTATTTCACACCCAAAAAAAAAGAAGATTAGTGGATTGTGGCAATACAGAAATTGAGTAACTACTGGCACATGTGTTAACGTTAAAATTCAATTTTTTAAGGTCAACGCGTGCAATAGTAGCTGGTAGATTTAAACAAATAGCTGCTTTGTTCTGTTTTACTAAAACTTTGATGGCTTATTTTAAAGTTCTGCGTTAAAATTCAATCGAATTAATTACTAATGATCTATGCTAAACTTATTTTAATTAACAATTTAAGTAGACACGATATGAATATAATGTCTGTTCAAAGCGTGTCTACGCATTCTTCGCATTCTTTTATGAACTTTTGAATATAATCTATGTACGTTGACCTGTGATATTATTTGTACAAAACCTATTTACAAAGGCGGATTTTTTCGGATAAATCTGTATTACATAAAATGCAATTTTTAATCTAAACACATTAATTTATACGGGCTCCACACATATCTACTAGTTCACTGGTGTTTATTTTCGTTAGAAGGTGGTTTTGTTTATTAGATACTAGCTTCTATCTATTTATATAGATTGAATTTAATTAGAAAATACGTTTGAAATTACAGTACTAAGTAAATGATCTTTTACTGATTTATTTAATATTTTTTTAATCAATCAATAATTAGATTCGGTTTAAGTGAGTAACATCCCCAAACTTATTAAGCGTTGTAGAACAATGAGAATAAATTTGTTTCAAATATAATGGATATTTGGAATCACTTGATACACTATTTAGTGTTTTCCTTATTGCGGAGTGTTGGTTTATTTTTATAATATGTAATCATTACTACAGTATATTATAATTATATACTGTACGTTAATGTTAATTACGGGAAATCGTGTTAAATTACATTTACCAAAAATTGTATTGATTCGGTTTTACCTAACGATGCCGCATTTAAAAAAAAATTAAATATTTCTCAAGCCAGTTATAAACGGAAAAATTGTATTAAATGTGCTTGACAAATTATAATTAAGTCATCTCGGTAGCGAAAAAAGAAAGAAATATCTGGTGTGAAACACACCTTCCAACCTAAAAAATGGAAATTAAAAGAATTTAAATAATCTTAATAACAATTTTTTTAGGATAATACTTCATGCAACCGCTTCAGTGGTCGAATGGTCACGTCCGAAGTTAAGCAAACGTCGCGCGCGGTAAGTACTTGGATGGGTGACCACTTGGGAACACCGCGAGCAGTTGTCACTCTAATTCCGGTGTATTTACAAATAGGACCGGAAGACAAACCACAAGGGAAGCACACGATAAGCCTTATAGGCTGTAGTGTATCCGGAACGAGTTAGGTAGACGGACCTGTAGGAAAAAAAACTTCTTTTGTAATAAGTTCACGAAAATGGGCAACACTGTAAAAACAAAAACAGTAATCTATGTCAAACAGACGTTTAAAACTTCATGTCAGACAGAGGTTAATAGACATCTAGATGCTAACTTAATAACTTAAAAGAAATGAAATAATTTTAATTATTGCAGCGCCGCCGGGGAGAGGTGTCTCATGGCGGATTGGGATATAACTATTACTGTGAAATGCATCTGTTTCCCTTTATCTTAGTGCGAAGTTCCCGCTTAAAGAAAGACGGGTTATAATTTATACGTCTG